>VWYP01004200.1:140693-157500 GCA_013400435.1 Pycnonotus jocosus | reverse complement strand
AAAAAAAAAAAAAAAAAAAGAAGAAGAAGGAAAAAAAAAGACCTGAGGATAATGTGCAAATAAAGGATTACAGTAATCCAATCTGGAGGTGATAAAAGTATAAACCTGGCTGCAAACCCATCTGAGGTAAATAAACATTTAATCCCAGCTAAATATCTCTGATAATGGCAAAAAGGCTTCATGCTATTTTTGATGCATTTGGCTAATACAAAATACAGCTTTGAATTCAAAGCAACCCCATTTCTCATATATTTCTTTGTGGCAGCCAACACCTGGGAAGTTTATGTGGGGCTCTGGAGAGCCAGCAGGGCTGTTTCTGTTCCAGCTGTGCTGGACACATGGGCACATCTGCATTAAAGGGCTGAGATCCAGACTCACCCTGCCCTCAAGAGCCTTCACTGGGAGGTGCCACAATGGTTTTGTCCTGATCCCCACTGCTACAGTCTCTTCCCAGAGAAAGGGAGGATGCTCAGCTGGCTGACGTCCCTTTGCTGTGTATCCCAACCCCTCTGCACTAGGAGCAAGGTGTGCACCACCAGGGGTGTGGTCCTGAACTAAGCAGGGTATCAGAGTGAGAGACTAAGCAGGGTATCAGAGTGACAGACTTGTCTTTCCAAACAAGCAGTGGGGCTGCTGGTAGATAAAACTGGCACTGCGAGTTAAAAGAAACAGTGGGAAGGATTCCATTGATTGAGGAATGGAAAATGAGATATTTGCCTTTACAAACAAACTGTAGGTTTGCTGATAAATGAAACTGGATATTGAAAGATGAAAGAAACAATGGGGAAAACCCATAAATTCCATAAGAATTAAAAATTAAAAGGAGGGTTATACTTTAAAAGGGAATTTTAGGTATTAGGTACTCCAGGAAGTCTGTAACTCTCAAGTACCTGAGCCAATGGGGAAAGAGAGAGGGAAATGCAGTCAGGAAATCAGGATAAAAAGGAGGCTGCGGCCTCCAAAATTTGAGAGACCCCAGGAGAAATGCCCCATGGCCTCTCCCTTTATTCAAATAAAGTAAAAGGACTCCTCTGTCTCCTTTTTGGACATAAACCTCTGGTGTTTGTGGATTAATTTTCCTAACAAGAGCAAAGCCATCCTGCAACTCACAGGCACTGCCCAGCACCTGCTGCTGCCCTCTGAGCACCAGCACAAGCCACACTCACCCATCTGGGGAGGGCAGCAGAGACAGGCAACAGGGGCAGGGAAAACTCAAGGACTTTTGCTCAGAGTTGTTGGCTGAGAATTTTCTGCTCTCTCCAGGGCTGGCCCTTAAACCCTTTTCAGTTTTATTAAGTGCAGATGTACTGCCGAGATGCGAGACTTAGTTATCTACAGTGAAACTGGAAAGGGCTTTTTCTTCTTTTTTCTTATTTTTTTTTTTCTCCTTTTCCTCCAGACAACCGTGGTGGAGTCAGTTTTATTCAGATTTGTCTGTAATTGGAGTGAGGCTCTCACCGAATCTAATTTCAGCTGGAACTAATTATAGGGGGAAAAGGTCATAAATGTAAGATGGCTGCATAACTATGTTGGAAGAATATTGACATCATATAGTATTAACTCTGCTCCTGTTAAGGCCATAAATACTTAGAATAAAAACAGCCATTAAGGGATAGAACAAAATGTACCTATTTCTTCTTATTAGAGGGGGAAATAAGGGAGGGAAAAATCTCTAAAGGGAGATTTAATAGCACACATTCAAGAAGGGCTGCACACACACAAAAATAAATCAAGAAATAGAGATCGGCTCTCTCAGATGAAATCCTGAGCCATACTAGAAACAACCATCAGTGCTACAGCTGGACTGAGCCCTATTCAAAACCTAACAGGAAAAATACAACAGCAGAAACAGCCATATGGAATTGCCAAGGCTGATGACCAAGCTGGAGAGGGCAGCAGTGATTCCACAAGATCATAAAACATGTGGATGCTTCCCTTCCCCACCATCCCCCCAGAGAAGAAAACCAGCATGTGTGACAGGGAGGGATGAGCCCAGACCTCATGGAAACTGTCCTGATTCACCTCTCATCTGAGCTTCAGGACATTTCCTGTGAGCAAAGTCACAGGCAGACCTAGCCAGGACTCCTCTCTGGGAATCTTCCATATCTCATGGACTTTCCTGATTTATTAAATGAAGTCCAGCATTTTCTGTCTACATATGTTTCCTTGTAATCAACACACCACCAGTACAAGCAGAATAACTTACAAATGAGAGGAAATTATACACAGAGCTTACATTTTGTCTGCTGTGGTGCTCAGGTGACAGAAGTTTAATACCTGAAAGGTTACATGGTCTGCTTTAGCCCCCAGGCTGAACTGCAGGGATGACCTGCAGTCAATTAACAAACACAGAAACCTGACAGACATCTTGTGATGAGCTGCACTGCAATGAACCTCCAAAGACTCTGGAAGCAGCTGGGAGGCATTGCTGAAACATCAACTGAAATAAATCAGTAATTAATTTTTTTCTCTTTTTCTCTCAGCACCCTCACAAGTGGGGTCTGGACCAGAAGTTGTGCAGTCAGTGACTCTGCAGGGACTCACCAAAGCTGTGTGTCACAGCAGCAAAGGCTCAGCCTCAGTCACACTGTGCTCATGTGGCTTTATTCTCCCCTTCCTTCAGCTTGAAGCAAATTCCTACGAAGTTGATGGAGGTGCATGAAGAGATGAAGAAAGCAGTCTGCCCTTGGCATAGCAGTGACTTGCTAATGGTGTTTATTGCTCCAGCTGCATTGGGGAAGGATCCTGCTCCCTCCTGGGTCACTTCCCACCACTGAATTCCTGCACTGATCCCTGATTTGCTGCCTTTCAAGCCAGTACTTCTCAGTCACCATCTATTGCCATCAGCTGAGCCCACCTTCCTTTTGTCTCTGCTCTGGTCACAAGGGAGAGAAGAACTCATCCTTCCCCCAGAACACATTTAATAACAAAAAAGGGACAATGAACAGCTTTTCAGAAATACTACAAGAGACCCAGAACCAGATCATCATAAAATAAACCCTAGAAAAAAAGGAAAGTCAAGACCAAACCCTTCATCATGAGAAGGAAGAAAGCATTTTTACCCATACTTTGCTCTCCAGTCATTATTCTACTTGCTGGAACATTAGTTCTTCAAATTGTTTTTAATTACATGGCCTAGAAATAAAAATGCACCTCTATTAGCATGCTCTCAGGGTGAATACAAAGGGTACTCACTTCCATTCCAGTCAAGGCGCCATTCCAAGGTGATTTATACTCTCATTATAGGCTGTTGCCTTTCCTATGTAAATTTGTAATCAAATATTCTAAACAGTTGCTGATAAATACCTTTGGTAACTACTGCTCACAGTCATTCCCACAGGCACAGGGCCTCAGGAGCTGGGCAGGAGCACTCACACACACATGTGGAGTTGCACAGGAACAGCCCACACAGGTCCTCTGCCATGCTATTAAATCTTCTGACAACTTTGGGTACGTGAACCCACCCTATGTCAAACTGCTGACAATTTTTTTTTTTTTTTGCCATGCTTAATTTAGCCAACTCCCATCTCATTATATAAGCTATTAGGACAAAAGGAGCATTAATTAACTTACTGAATTTTTGATCAGATGTTGCAATGATACTTTATCATTTTACTAATCTGTTCCAGAGTGGATTTTTTAGAAATGTTTCAGAGTGAACCAACAAGTTAATACAATAATTATTATCCTTTCACATGACTCCAATATTTTGCATCACTCTGTGCTGTTTAAACATCTTTTCAGTCCAAGGGAGAAGCATTTTTCCTACACACAAAAAATCCTTTACTGATACACTTTCAAATACTTCATGTACTATCCCTTAAGGTTTTCTGCTCATTTAATTTCTGAACAAGTCACTTGGTTGAGATTCCAGGCTTGGACATCCACAGACTGTTTGAAATGTGATAAGTACTGTTATAAACTTTACTTGGATGGGAAAACTGAAGAGATTCAGGTGGGCCAGCCTCTTGCACCCAGCCCTGTTTTCTACACCAATCTAGTCTTAGGGTAGGACAGAATTCAGGAATATTAGGATGCCAAACCCTGGAAAACTTACACTGAGCATGTCTGGGCATTACAGAGTTCTACAGAAACAAAAAAGGAAGAAAGAGATTGTCTTTTTTAATGGCACAATGCAATTTGTACAGAACTTTGCTGTCCAGGTTTGACACTTCTCACTCTTGACTCTCTGCCTCTGCATGCAATTGCCAGTCTTTTAAAATTCCAGCCTTAATGAAATAGGTAAGCTTCAGAAAAGATTAAGCTGAAAAATACAGCAGGAATACAGAATGAGGGCAGGTGATTGATCTTTGAGTGGATATCCAACAGTGCAATGAAATTCTCAGGCTGGTTCTTCTTTATTTCAAAATGGTTTTGATTCAGAGGGATTTTATAGCAGCTAAATCATGCAGTTGGCACAGACTGTGCAAGCTTTTCAGCATGTTATACTCTGAAAGATGTCACATTTGGCAGAGGCAGCAAAGCTCCATGAATTTATTGTTGTTTTCCATTGAACACCAAAATCCAGGGCACCAGAAGCTGATACAGCACACATCACCACGCTATTGTGTGGGGTCATCTGCCCTCCTGACCAGCACAAACCTCTGGGGGGACGCTGGGCAATTTTCTTGGTAAAAAAAAGCCAAATGGGACAAGTCTTAAGGGCAGAGCAGTGGAGCTGTGTGGAGCAGGAGGGGACCATGGCATGCTCAGGCCCTGGGGACAAACTGCACCCCAGCCACACAACTGATCTGCAAACCCATCCCTGCAAAGGGATGCACTCCACTGCTGCTCCCAAAATAATCACCTTCCTTCTGGGAGTGGTGCTTGCAGAGTCTGTAGGACTTCTCAGAAATGCCAAGTTACAGAGATGTTTAAGTATTCCCAGAATCAGAGCCGTGTATTGGGTGTTTAAATACTGCACCTATTTATTATTGACAATTGCCTTTCTCAGGGTGACCAAGATGGAGTTTTATTGAAATTTCAGCTTGAACATGCTGCTAATTAGCTCTGTACAAAGGTGTCTAAAAGCACATGAAGATCAAAATATTAACTTTATATTTTTTCTGTCCTAAACTCTTGATAAACCACACAAACTGAAATTTCACCACAGCTTTTTAATCCCTACTAAATTCCAAGTGAAAGGCAGTCCACTTTCAGTCAAAAGTAGAGCAGAAAAAATTGTGACTAGAAAAAAATAAGAATGGTGTTAAGAAGCCATTTTTCTTTTCCACTCAGCTTGAGCTAACAGAAAATATTGCAGAGAATCCTTGAAAACTATATAATTATATATTCAAAAAACAAAATTAAAACCCACTTTTTCATAGACCAAGATGTTTTATGTAAACAATCAACAGGAAAAACACTTTGGAAATTTATCAGGAATCCTCTGAAATGGATATGGCATAGCTGGCTTCTCATTACTTCTGATGAACCTACAAACTCAGAAAAGAAAAAAAAAAAAAAGCTCTGTGTTTTAAGATTCTGGAAGCCTCTTCCTTTAATAATGAATGTTGGAAGATGTTTAAGAAGCTTTTGCTTCTGTTTTCCAATTCTAAGTATCCAGTCAGGCATTCAGAATCTCAGCAAGTACATGGCCACCACCTAAGCAGCTGCACTGTGAGGAGCTACTGCAAGAAAGTTCAAAGGAGTGCTGTGACCCTCAGTTTAACCTTGCAAAGAGTCTCCTCTCCCTGCTGCTGGGTATACAAAAGCAGCATTAATGGAGTTCGGGGTGTGCAATCTCCCTGTGCATCAGGAGCATTAGGAAGGTTTTACTATGTACATCACAAATAGGTAAAGCATATCCCACATCCCAGTTTCTCATTATGGGTGATGTTATATTAGATTGTTATTCACCACAGGAGAATGTCACACTCTTCTGTGTACTCTAGTTCAGCACTTTTCTAATTTCACGGACCTCAATTTACATTTGTCAGTGTCTGAAGTTGGATGATATTGGTCTGCTCAGGAAATGAGTTACAGGGGAGAGAGGTCTTTCACCTTTTGGGCAGTGCCATACTTTGATGATGCATAAATAAAGCACAGCACGAGCGTGTCAGCAAAAAATGGATGTCCCAAAACTCTTTGATGCAAAGGATGATGTTTGCTAGAAACAGAAGGTTAAATATGTAGAAACTGTGAGGCTGAAGGGTTGATGTGAAGAAAATCTGGCTGATGTCTTAGCAGAAATCCACCTTGTCTTTCACTGAGAATGTGCAGACATGGAGATTTCAATAGATTACCAATGCTGATTAGTGAATGTATATGGAAATTATATTTACAAGTTCAGTGATATGAATCCCAAAGAATCCTGTCAGTTGGTTTTTTATTACTTTAATGGGATTCAGACAAGCCCTTCTAGGACTTAATCTCACAAAAAGGGGCAGCTGTGTTACCTCCACTTACAGGTTCGTGCTTCCAGAGCAACTACAGATTGACACTTGTTAATTCAGACTAGGAGAATTTACCAAATATTTTCTTCTAAGCATTCAGAAACGTTTTTTCTGAATCTGATAATAGAGTTAAGATAAAAATCCTTGGCTGTTTAATGACATTTATTCAATGATGAACTTGAAAATGTTTCAGAACTCTTTGCTGATTTCTGATGCAGCTTCATTGAAATTTGTGGCTGAAGTTTAGACTCAGCTGAGGTTAAACATCATCTTCCTCAGGCACCTTTACAAACTCATTCTTAATTTTCCTTAGGGCTTTGCCAGTGGTTTGAATGAGCCCCAAAGTCCAACATCAGAGCTGACATGCCCAAAAAAATCAGTCACATGTCAAGGGTGAGCTGCCCAACAGCACAGGGCACCCAATCTCACAGTTGTAACCTTCACACTTCAGCTTTTTTAAAAACTAACAAAAAAAAAAAAAGGATTTTTACTTCTATACCACAGTTTCCATCTTTTGCACAGCAATATAAACTTTGCAAAAGGAAGCGAAATTTTAAACCAGTCAGGACAACAGTGAAGCTTTGAGGGAGAACAATTAATTCAATAAACCCAACCCACCAAACAAACCCCTTAAGCGTTAAAACAAGGCATTTGAATAGTAACAACTGTTAAAATGAGCTCTGAAATCTCCATGCAACATGAGATTTTTATTGGCAAACAATTAAATCTCTCTTTAAGTGCACTTTCTCTGTAAAACCTAATTTATAATCTTATCAGGCATGTCTCTCAGAAGAATTTGCTACTAGTCTGTGTCTTTATCTGCACAATGCAGAATGTTAACAATTGTCTTGTATGTTTGTTTCCAATGTCAAAGACTGAAATTCCAATTTAAGGTTCTGACTGCTTTCGGAATTTGATATTATTTTTAAAGTGCTGTCACTTTTGTTCACTTGGTGTGTCAGACAAACAAAATGCAAGGATGAAAAAGCCTGTGTGAATGGTAGGAAAGGAGAAGGCTGGTGTTTGCTGTAGCTCTCTTGGTGTTCCATCATTTCCCTGGTGCCCTCCAGGGCCCTATCTTGTTTCAGCCCTACTTGTTAGAATTTAACTTTTGCAATGGGCATTAAGGTAGGGGAAATTGGGGCAGGGTGGAATGAGCAGCGTGCACTCGGGGTGTGCTGCACCCAGGCAGGAATTCTGCAGCCTGAGGTGGATCTGCCCGTGCCCAACTCGGGCTGCCCTGACCTCTCTGCCCTGGGTTTGCCTGGAAATCAGCAACAGCTGAGCCTTCCCTACCCACAGCCCTTCACCACAGTCTGCATTTCCAACTAGAATAATAGATAACAATTTCAATCAAACTGTTTTAATTCTAAGAACCGCTAACCTACCTCTTTTTACACTTTAGCAGAATTCAAAAGAGAACAAGGAGGGTTTTGGGTTTTTTTTCAGCAAGCAAATCATACCACTCTACATTATTATTTCCTTCCACTCCTCCCAGTCCAAGCTGTTTAAGAAATGGAACCACAGCAGTCACACACAGCACTAGCCTAGAGAGTATTTGTTTCATTCAACTTTTTTTTTTTAACCCCACATAAAATCTTGCTAATTCTTTCAACATAAATAGGACACATTGCTATTCCAAGTTTCCCCTCCCCTTTTATTTAGCTCAGAACACCTGATGGTTAATTCCCAGTTGAGATAATTAGTCCTTGGTTATCACCAGTTATTGTCACCTGTTCAACTTGCAAATGTCTACAAATTTGAGTTTTCCAATTAGCAGCATAAGATCCCTATAGCATACAGCTAGAATGTACTTTTTTTTTTTCCACAAGGCAAATCACTTTTCACTTACACACTTTGTCTATTGAGCCTCATTTGGTAATAGTACTTTAAAAATTATAGTGTTTTTCACAGAATAGACTTGTCATTGCCCTACCTCCTATCAAGCCCAGATGGCTGCTTCTATAAAGGAGAGAAAAACAGAAAAGGGAATTAAATGAAACCCTCTCCCTAATAAGTATCCAAGTCAATTTAAATAGTTTCATTTCATTTTTACATCAGAGTCCTGCCCTAGTATTAAGGCATGAAGAACATTCTCAGTGTGCTAATAAGCCCCATGACATGTTGAACTGACTTTTCAGTCAGTGGAATAAGCTGTAGTTTATTTTTAACTTTTATGGTAGGTAAACTGCATTAGAGGCAGCAGCCCAGTGCATTAGATCTGGGTTGACTTCCAGCTGAACATAATTAGGTGGCCCTCTGGTTAAACCAACGCAGAATAATGCTTGGAATGTGGAGGAGGTACTTCTGGAAGCAGGGTTTTCAATCCCACAGCACATGGTAGAGATGACTCAACAGCTCCATAATTACTTGGCTTTGTTTTCTGTAATGCCTGCAGGGGGTTTATGGTGCTTCCAGGGAGGTGCTCAGTCCACCTCCTAAGAGAAGCTCTGTGCAGCAACGAGCTCCAACACTTTTTGTGGGAATAGATCACAGAAACTCTGATCATGTCTCTCCCCTTTGCACAGCTCCTCTGCAAATCTGAGAGGGCTTCCCAGGCACAGAGCGTGCAACCTGGCAGCCTGGAGAGCTGCCAAGGGCTGTGCCATCCAGGAGCCAAATCCCTCCAGGTCACAGAACGCCTTGGGGTTGGAAGGGACTTAGACCAAACCCCCTGGAAAGGGACATCTGCAAGGGTCTGCAAATGGAAAGGGACGGAGCAGCCACAGCTTCCCTGGGCAGCTTGTGCCAGGGCCTCACCACCCTCACAATAAGAGAATATCTTCCTTACTTCTCCCTCTGGATGTGCTGAGAGCAGCCCAATGCAGTCAATGAATCCGAAGCAGAAATGGCAAGAAGGAATCTTCCTTCAGAGGTCTGTGCAGTTTGTTATTAAGTATGAAACCTTTCCTGTAACTCACCTGTTCTGATTGACTCATGACTTTATGTTTGCACATATTCCCCCTCCATGGAGATGTCTGTGAGGATATTTTTGTGCTGTTGGCTGTAGCTTTGAGGCAGGTTTGGTGACAATGACAGTCCTCTCTAAAAACACTGTTGCCTCTAAACAGAATCATTTTCAAGATAGCCACATAACTAAACCTGGCTGTGTGAGGTTTAGGATGCATGGAACAGCATTTACAACATTATAGACAGGTACTGAAGGGTAAAAATGCTCTGTTTCTGAGCCTAAAACCAAACAACCCAATGAAAGGTTTTCTGAAGAATGCTAGAAAACAAGTTGTGGAGTACTAGGAAAAAAATAGCTTCTTCCAAGCCTATACCAATGACAAGGCTGCTGGTTGGAACAGGTGTTAACAAACTCACTGCACTTTTGTCCCTGGTTCTCTGTCTTGGGGCAGGGACCAGAGCTCAGACTCTCAGACACGTTTGGGCATCAAATTCCTTTGAAATTGAGTTGTTAGATTCCTAACTGTTTTTGAGAACCTGGGTTTAAATGAGGATACAGTGTCTGCTTATTGCTTTGTGTCTGGAGCCCATGAATCAACCAGACTCACACACAGTGGAATAGGATTATTGCTTCATGGCATGGGCAGGCAGGAGCAGTCACAACCGAGCCCTTGGAGACCCAGGCAGCAAGAAATTCATGAAGATTTAAAGTAGTTAAAGGAGTTTATTTTCCAGGTGGGAAATCCAGGTGTCAGAAGGAAAGCAACTATAAATTTTCAACCCAGCTTTGCACATAAAATGTAAAGCCATTTGGAGCACACAGAAAGCTCAGTATGAACTATGGCTGGTAGCTGGTGCAAGGTATGGTCAGTGGTTTTAAATGATTGATAGAGCTATCTCTGCACTAAAGTACTAAGGCTGGAATAGAGGAAAAAAATTGAGAGGTGCTTTATACCTCTTTTCTTCCTCCTATAGTCAAACAGAGTTCAGTTGTACCAAATGACTGTTACTTTTACCAGTGATACCTATGGTAGCTCTCCATACATCTACTAGAGCATTTTATTCCAAGAAACACAACAATATGACATGTGGAGGTGGTTTTAAAAGCATCTAATATCTTATTGTCTCTCTAGAAAGGAAAAGAGGTAGAGCATATGCAAAGTAGCTTAGTTATTTCAAGAAGAAATGCATATGTGAATAAATATTTAATGCTGTGCTTTATTCCTATTTAAATACTCAAAAGGGTTTTATGCTATGTCAATGAGTCATCTTAGCTCAATGGATTTATTCTCTTTCACTTGTAACACCTTGGGGTTTCTCCCTGCAATGCCCTGTCAAACAGTTGGGTGCAGGAAGGGAGCTCCAAGCCCTCGCTAAAACAGCAGCAGCCTGCAGGCACCCCTCCCCTCTCCCTTCCAAACACCAGAACCATGTGAGCTTTCACCCAACTTCAGAACATTTTGATGTCATTTCCCTGACAGCAGTGTCTTCTCAAGGACTATTCTGCATGAGGAAGACTCTGACAAGTGCTGAGGGCACAGCCTCTGAGGAGGACCCCGAGGTGCTGACTCTATTTACACTCAGCTCTGAGATCAGTGCATTAGCTGACTGGCATTTCTCTTGCTGAGAAAAGATCAATGAAGAAAAGATCAGCTGAAGAAAGATCGATGGTGACCAGACAAACCATTAATTCATAAGAAAAGAGATTTTGCTTGGAGAAATAGGACATTACCCTGAGGCTCCAGCTCAGACTTGATTGTTCCTAAATCTCACATGCTGACCTGAGTTCTCCCTGCAATAAACTGCCAGCCCTGCAAGGACAGGGGGAGAATGAACCCCTTGCTGGACAGAGCTGCACACACACAGCAACAAGGAATCGAAATGGGAGAGATAAATCCTAGACAGTCATGCCACATGTGCAAAGAATTCTCTATTTTCACAGGGGGGATTCCTCACCTCTGTCTGTAACAAAATAGCTGTTCCTCATAACCCAGAATTTGGTATTCCTTCTGTTCTGAGGTCTGCAGGCTCTTCTGCAGCTGTCAGATCTGAAGGATGTCTGGTTTCTCCTCAAGTACTGTCACTCCTTTCTGTGGGGAGTGACTGGAACTGCACTGCTGGATCAGTGCATTGCTGGAAAAAGCTGTGGCTGGGCATTGTTCTGTTTAGTCATCTCCCACTGGCACTCCTCAGACTCTAGATGGTCCTGATGCTCAGATTGCCTGGAAAAGAAAAAACAAAACAACCCAGCACTGTCAGTGATAAACTTTTCCAACCCCCAAAATATAAGGAATAACTCAGATAAATAAGAATATCTGCCACAGTGTGTATGTGTACATTCCCAACAGCATTCTGTGGTAATGGAGACATGAGGTGCTCAAAGAACAGTTCCAGGTTCTGAGAGAAAAGCTTTGATGTTGTTGAGACATTAAAGGCATTGTAAAAGAGCACTTCACCTGTGGATATTGCCAAGGAGAGGTAGCAGTGCTGTACTGATCATGTTTTAAAGGGATGCTCCCTGTGAAGTATCAACAGCACAGCAGCTGCAGCCAGAGTGTCCTGCTGCTTCCACAGGAGAAAATAGCTGGAGATGAGAGCACAACTTCAGATGGAGCAAAGCTCCAGCTTCTCCAGAATAAAGGAGGAGTTTTTATTCTGCTGTTTGTTTGTGCCTACTGTTACCCTCTGCTCTCCTGGAGGTCGCCCAGGATCACACACTGTCACTGTCACTGAGAGTAGCAGTGGGTCACTTGGGAGGAGCCCCAAAAAGGCAGCTGAAGCTGTGTTTTGGTGGAAAAAAAAAAAGGATTTTGAAAGAAAAACAAGAAACCACCCCCCACCCCGAAGAAGCAAAGAACCCCCACTGAAGTGGTAGTAAGCAAAGATGTACGCTTAGCATTCAGGATTTTCCAGAGCAAAAGAGTAATTTCAAAATAATGCCTGACTGTTTCCAGGATGACAAACATTAAGCCAGGCTCTGGAACACTGTGTGTTCTACCTGATGGATTTAATGAAAAAAACCCAAACCAGAACATATTGTACAAGGCATGATCCCATGTTAAGGCACTATCCTTTGCTGTTTGTGCTGGGAACCAGATCCAAAATCCTAACCTAGTATTTATTTAGGATGGCAGGCTGCTGATTATTATAAAGTAATCTTTGGATACATCTTAATATCTACCTGAAGCCAATACACACTGTCTTAATGGACTGCCACATGTACCCAATGAAACTATTAATTAAATGAAGCCCTAGTGGCTTCTATGGTTAAAAGGAAAGTAACCTGGTTTATAAATCTAACCTCAAATCACTAGGTAATGGCTTTCCCTTGCTTATTAGATTTTTGCTACTGTCATCAAAAGAATAAAAAAAATCAGATTAAATTTGAAGTATTGCTTTAACAATATGTTTCAAAAATGCTTTTAGAATATCTAAACCTTCCCCATTGTTTCCTTTCATTGTGGAGTTTCACGGGAAGAATGGAGAGAAATAATTCAGTATTATATGAAGACAATGCAGAAAGCATATAAATGTGTCTTCCCCAATTCTCTTCTTATTGCTACTTTTCCCTTAGAAATGTGGGGTGAAAAATCTTGATATATGAAGAATCTCCTAAACAAAAGATAATTTAAAAATACACAGATTTATGTGATATATATTTGAACATATAATGCAAGTACTTTCCCCAGGAAACAACGAAGAATTAGGCAAAGAGAAGTGAGACCCATTTTTGCTGAAAAGCCAAGGTCCCTGTTTTTCCCCTCAAAGCCCAGTGACCCTCTGCAGCCGTGTGTTCTGCTGTCTGCAGTGACACTGGACTCGGGAGTTCTTGTCCCTGGGAGGGAGCAGCAGTGTCCCAGATATCCCAGGGGGACACTGGGAATCATCTTCCCAACGGGGTGCTGGATGTGAGACAGTGTGAGCAGCTCACAGAGTGCACTGCTGCCAGTGTCAGACTGCTTTAACAGATGATTTTTGCGTTTTGGTGGAACTGTTCCCATTATGGGAACGGGTCTCGCTGGTGAATTTGAAGGGGGACAATACACAGCTTCACTTCCCGTGAACTGTCAGAATATTTTTTGCTTTTGTTCAGATTTCAGCACAACTTTGTGGGTGAAATCCAAATCTCTTTCAAGCCAGTGGGGGTTTTCTCACGGATTCAAAGAGGCAAACCTGCTTTGTGAGGATAAGCTGGAGCTCCATTTTGCCAAACTCCACATGACCAAAATACATTGTTCATTTACAGCTGCCTTGATCATAAATATGCCTCATTTTGCTTTATTCTGAGTCACTCTCCTGAGGTTTTAACTTACATATTTATTATTGATTTAGAAATATCTGGCTAACAATGACAGCCTGCCTTAATGGCTAACACAATTTAGACATCTGTCATTTTTAAGCAGAACTCTAGAGAGAAAAGTGTTTAATAAAACTCCTATGCTTCTTGGGTAAAACTCCAGGCTATCTAATCAGCAGTCCTGTGGCTTTGCATTTATTGCAATAAATTCTTTCCATGCTCTGGGCCACGAGGATGGGGAAGGGTCTGGAGGGGCCACATGGGGTTCTCAAGGGAAGGGCTGGAGCTGTGCCAGGGGATGGTTGTGTTGGGTATCAGGGAAAGGTTCTGCTTCCCCAGAGGGTGCTGGGCACTGCCCAGGCTCCCCAGCGAATGAGTGTTGGAAAAACCCTTTTTCTGACCCAGAGACAGGGCTACTGAGAGGTATTTAAAAGACTTTTATTCCATTTTCGGTCTGATGAGAAAGGTGAGATGGTACAGATGTTACAATTCACGTCATCACAATCAGAAGCCAAAGTATTTCCTAATTACAATATATTATAAGCGTTTTTTGGCCTGTCACTTTTGTCACACAATGCTACTAATGATTTTAAGCCAATAATGTAAAAATACCCCACTTGGGTTTGGTACAATACATCTTTCACGGTTCTATTTCTCCAAGATATCTGGTCTATTTGCAAGGTCATCACTTGAAACTTGTTTCTAGTTCCATTTCTCTCTCAACCATGTCTGTCCTATGCCATGGCCTAAGTCAGCACACTTCATCTCACGGTTTGCATAGAGGCACAGGACTATGTGAGCCTTCTGTAAGGCTTTGAGGATTCTCTCCAAATCCATTTCCCACAAATGGGCTCTACAAATCCAATTCCCGAGGCTGCCAGAGCTGCAGGAGCGTTCGGGCATCCCCAACAGGAGGGATTTTGGGGGATCTGGGCAGGGACAGGGTCTGGGTCAGTGATCCCTGGGGATGATCCCTTCCAGCTCAGGATGTTCTGTGTCCCGTGGTTCTCTCAGAGGTTTCCCATGCCAAGGGAAGCTCCCAGGCAGGGAAGCACAGCCCTGCCATCCCGGAGAGCTCCCGGCAGGGAAGCTCCAAAGCTGAATTTGTGGCAGAGACTTGGCAGAGCATTTCAATACAACGCTGAGTTTAATTAGCGCTCGGGCGATTCCTTTTGTTGTCGGTAAACAACAGAAGGTTTGACAGGGCAGAGAAGAGAGTGCATTTGCTGCTTTCACATGTCACTCAAACCAGACCATCACCATTCCCAGACTAATAGTTCTTTACACGAACTTGTGCTAAATAGTGTTGGATTTCTATGCCTAAACCTGGCAGGTTTTCCCAGGGTTGCATCTGATATCAAAATCAAGGTTTATTAACATTACAAAGAGCACCGCTGTCCTGTAGTGCCCCTTTTATCATTCTAAGCAGCTGCCTTGAGGCAATGCGTTTAACCTTGGGAAATGGGAGAGGAACGCTGGGAAGACAGAAATCTTTGACAGCTCAAGCCTTTTACCTCTGCCAAAATCTGCCCTCCTTTAGCTGCCACACTGAAAAAAAGAGGAGACCCTTATTTGATGTTTATCTATTCCTTTCACTGCGCTTAAAATCGAAAGAGAGGGTGGCATTTCCTTACAGTGATCTCCCATTTGTGCTTCAAGCACACTAGGGAAGAAATTTTTCCTTTTTTTTCAACTAAGACTCATATTAGAAAGACAGAACTGGTGAATGGGGGGACACCAAAAGAAACCCCAAACCATTTAGCAGAGTGCAAATTTTTAAAAACATAGTTGTGCAGGTTATCTTATTGCTATGTGTTTTATGTCTTACGATAAACTTCACATTCCATTCACTATTTCATCACCTGTTGCAGTAGCAAAGGAGCTGTCACTGGTTCAGTTATAAGCCCTTATTTGTCAGGGTTTAGGGCTTAGGTGTAAAAATAGAATTCATTTTGATGTTTCACATATCAATTCTCACTTCATACACATCTTTTTTCCTTCAGAAGCTCCCAAAGCATTTCCTAAGCTTTACATGAATATAACCTTTGAAATGCAGCTAATTCCACAGTTTCTGGCTGGCCCTTGGCATACTACAAAACACCTAAGCAGTGTAGATACAAATTAACTATCAGATATTAAACAAACATCTCCAGGTTTAAATGTTTGTATCACACCTCTCAAGCAAAAAAATCAAAAGCAAAACCAAAAAACCCCAGCCAATCAAACACAAAGAATCAAACCCCCAAAACCATAAAAAAACCCCCAAAACCCCCAACCCAGAAGTCCTCTTTTCCCCTCAAATTTCTGACAAAAAAATGTATGTAATGAGCTGTACTATTTGGGGCCAAATTCAGGAGGGATAATGTGCACACCCTCTAAGGGATTTAATTACCCCTCTCTGCTTTCCTGGGGTGTATTTACATGGCACGGTACAGCGCTTTTCCACCTCAGCAGGCAACATCAGCCAAGGCAGAAGGCAGGGCTGGCTTTTGCAGGCAGCTGTAGCAGTCAGGTGTCTTAGTGCAGAGCAAGGCTGATCAAACCTGGCATTTCAGCCCTCTAAGCTCAGGGGACACGGGCCGTGCTCCCTCTCTTCATAGCCATCACCATCTAATGAGATTTTGCTCTTATTCAGGTGAATTGCTCAGCTGCTCTGACCATAAGAGGCTTAATGTTTTACTTCAGCTGTATGAGAACGTTTCATGCAGCCAATTCCACTCTGACATGTGTTATTGGCCCTGCTGGGTGTCTGGATTCTGACAGAGCACAGCCTAATTCCAGCTCTGTCAGGATCCTGTTTGCTGAGGGGATCTGCAGAGCAACAAGTCCCTCTGGGAATCACAATGCTGAGACATTGTCCTCACAATGAGGGAAGTGTGGGCCCTGTTTGTGTTTGCATCTAGAGCTGGGCTTCCTCATCAGTGCTCATTAGGTCTCTGCTAGGCTGTTACTTCACCCTATGTGCAGTTTGTGCCTCCTCAGATGAAGAGGAAGCAGACAACTGTCCTAGTTTGGAAAGCCAGGTGTCTGCCAGTGAAGAGCCTGAGCTTCCCTTGGAATGGAGAATGTAAACCCCTTCCCTCTGAATTATTATAATTTTGAAATTAAGGGGCTTTTAGGCAAAGATATGGGAATAAGAATACCAGTTCTTTACTAGGAATATTAAAAAAAATAGTAATACAAAAAAAAAAAAAAAAGGCAAACA
>VWYP01004200.1:88609-133738 GCA_013400435.1 Pycnonotus jocosus | reverse complement strand
TTTTTTTTTTTTTTTTTTTTTAGAATATCATCACACTTTCAAATGTCTTTTCACTTTCCAAGCACTTTCTCAGACTCCCCTTATCATCTGTCAGGAATTCAAGAGATTCTTTATTAACTTAGACAAAGACTAACATCTTCCAGAAACTTATAGCATTTGCAAGGTTTTAATTCTTCCTAACTGGCCCAACTGATTTTGTTTCACTTTTTCAGTGGCACCAGTTCTGTAATTTAGATGTCTGGATCTATCATAGTACACCAGTTGCTGTTTCCCCTTCTTTCTTTAACCCCCAAATCTGGATCCATGCTTCTGCTGCTTTAGCACTGCTCTGTACCTTTCCCTGTGTTCTCTCCACACCTTTTCTGTTCCACTGCCAGTTTTCCCTTTTCCAAAAGCCCAGCCAGGTGCCACTCCAGCATGATCACTCTGGCATAACTGATCATTCCTCTCGTTATACCTGGGGTGCTACATCCCCTCATTTTTCCTCTTTCAGGTTCAGAACCAGAGCTCTAATAAAGCCTGAGCCTTTCTGTACTACTCTAGCCCGTGTTTAGGAACAGAAGGCCATCCCTGTGCTCTGCCAGCTCTCCTTAGAATCCATGATACATGCTATTTCCTTTAGTATCTCATTATATGTGTCATCGATGTCTTGTTTGGCCCAAAGCCACGTGGCAGCCTGACAGGCTGTGCTGCAGTTTGGCAGCTCCTGTGCAGGGCACAGCTGTCAGCAGCTCTTATCCTCCATTTCAGAAAATCAGCTGGTGCTGGCAAGAGATCATAAGCTGAGCCTAAGCAGAAACTGTGCATCCTTTTGAGCAGAGCAGAAATGGGAAAAATCATCCGGGGGTTCATTTTCTGCCCTGGCTTTTTTGGCAGCCCTTTCTTACTGATGGCAAATCTGATAAGCTCCTTCTCTTGTGCTCAGCACTTCACACAGAGTGGCTTTCCTCCTTCCTCCACTTGTTGCAGATGCAGAGCCCAGTGCTGAGGAACACGGGCAAGGGAGGCTGCTCGTGACATGTATGAGCATATGCTCAGCCTGCTCAGAACACACACTCCAGCTGCTCCTGCAGCCCACTGGCAGGGACACAGGGAATTAGCCCACTGCAGGAGGAGGGGAGAGCTGTCTGTCATGCTGGCTGTCTGTCATGCTGGCTGTCTGTCACGCTGGCTAATGTCCCATTTTACTGCTTCTTGTCACAAACTGTGAGGATCAACTGATGTGGATATAATACTGAAGGACAGAGGATAAGAAGCAAGGAAGGGAGAAAGGAACAGCAGAGAAAGCAAACAAAAAAACACGCAAAGCAAAACAAAGGGAATGAAAATCATCAAGAAATTATTTGCAGGGAATACTGAAGAGCACCACACCTAGTTCCTTCCAGAGCACCATGTTGATTTGAGGGATGATTTCTTTACCTCTGTTTTTTATATGCTGGTACTTCGAGAAGTGAGCAGGCAACACAGAAAAGAGGAAATATGATTGTCATACAAAAGGAGGAGATAATGAATGATGAGGATGAATTCAAGAAAGGGAAAGTGGAGAAAAGTGGGAGTTCTAAGTGCCTGTAGCTGAGACTACCACTGCACTTTACCTAGAGAAGCAGGCACACTGAAAAGGCTCCTCAGAGGTAGCTCAGGCCAGGCTTGTCTGAGTGAAAGTGATGTCAGTGAAGATAAGGGGGGTGTGAGGGAGCCTGGGGCAGGGTGACAATGCAGAAAGGCCATGGATCCATGGAGGCACAGAGCAAGCCCACAGGTGGTGGGTGCCAGACTTAGAGATGCTGTGTGGGTACAATTAGTGCCCTTAGACAAATAATTCCTCATCAGTGCCAGCACAAGGGAACTGCAATCTGGCCCATCACTGTAGGCACAGGGGGCACATCTGAGTGCCTCTCCCTGTTCTGGTGAGCACATGACCTTCTCCAGAGAGATCTATCCATGGAAATTCCCCTGGAACACCCATGGTTGTACTTCAAGCGGATTCTGAGACCCATACCCAAAGGCAGCTATATGTTTATATACCTGATAAACAGCACACAGAAACCAGGTGAGAGTATGGCCTTTAGAAGAGAAAACCAGTGCTTCTCCACCAAGACAAAGAGGAGCTGTATAATCAGGGCCACAATCTGTCCAGCTGCTGGACTCTTGGAGCTCCCCTGGCAGCCTACTCACAGCACAGGGTTATCCACTCCTACATGGGAACACTCCCACAGGGTCTGTAAATGGAAGGCCACCTCTGCTGGGGCTGCAAGGCAAATTGCCAGTTTTGGAAGGAGCTTGTTAAATATTTATCCCTTACAGAAAAGTTGTGATGTGGGATGTATTTCTCACCTTGATTATTTCTTACTGGAATTGAACCACATTGATGCACCTGAATCCTTGCAGTGTCACCCTGCAGTGACAGCAGTAGTCAAAAGGAAGACTGTAATCAGTATCTTTTTTATCCTATAAGTTTTAGACACATAAACTGCTACTAAGGCTTGTTTTCTCCAGGATGGATTTGTCTCATGTCCTTGCCTTCCCTTCTGCCTGTGTTTCATTCAGAAACATCAGCTGCAAACTTCAGGGTCACCTGTGTAAGGAAAGAAAACCAAGGACTGGACCAAGGGCAGAGTAACAGATCCCCAGGGTGTATGATCTGCTCTAAAGCCTGGCAGGAGCCCTGCAGATCAGCAGTGAGGACTGAGCTGGAAGAGGTGATGCTGAAGCCATGCAAAGGCTGTTTCAGCATGGATTCGTGATCAGATTCCTTCAGTGCTTGGGCATGTGGGAATTGATTGCTTCACAAAGTTATACCTCACAGAAATCAAGGTGTTGCTTCTTAAGAGTTGCTGTTAGAACCTCCTGGTAAGTTTTTTTCCTCAAGGCAAATTAAAGCAGAAGTCATATCTAGATAATGCTCAATTCTGTTGGTGAAGTCATTATGACAAAGAGCCACAAACGAGTTAAGAATTTAGCTACAAGGTGTTTGATTTAGCTGGCCAGGTGTTCAGGCTGACCCTCAAATCCACTGACACTTCTACACTAACTTTTATTATTAACTTATTATTAACAGCCTGGTGTAGATGCACACACACACAGAGAATGCTGTCAAGCCCTGTTCTCCAAAGATGTGCAAACACCCAGGGCCTCTCAGCCTTTATTTTGTGAAAAGCAGTGCCAAAAGGTGACAACTACAAAGATGTTAAAACAAAACAGCCCCTGTAAGCACAGCATTCATTTAATCTCAGAAGGAAAGAAATGACAAGACCTGAAATCTTTCTCTACCTCGGTGAAAACCAAGTGCCACAGGGAAAACCCAAGAGCGGAGTTGGGATGAACCAGCAATATCTTGTGGGAGCCAGGGGTATCAAATGGAAGAAGCAAGATCATATATTTAATCTACATCTCCAAAAGCTTGTGTATACCTAGATCTCTTTCAAAAAGATATATTTTTATCACTTTGATATTCCACTTGCAATGAGGGGGAAAAAAACCTTCAAAATGATTATAGATCTAGTTGGATTTGGGAAAGAACATTAAAGTTTGAGATCATAACTGAGCTTTTCCAACTCAACAGAACTCTCTTGAAACCTTAATTTTGCAAGATACTTAAGCATGTGCTTAATGGTAATCACCAGCTGAAAGCAGTGGGACTACTTGCATGCTCACAATTAGTGGGAATGCTTAAGCACCTTGCATAAATTGAGACCTATTATTCCCTATTGGGAAGCCATTGGGAGATGAGTTTCTTGTGGCATTCTGCAGTTCCTACTTCCCAACTGTTATAATATATACTTGCAAGCTCACAGATTCTGAAATACATTACTGTTATGTCTGTAGCTGCAATGAAAACCAAGCTGGAGCTTTAGAGTCTGTTATTTGTCAGTCTGATTTTTGTCTGCCTTAGCAGAGGATTGTCTCTGAATTTTTTAAGTATTTCCACATCTCATAATAAAAGTAGGGCTTATCACATTATCCCACAAGAATTAAATATTTCCTTGTGTTTAGGGTGGTAGATGCAGTCAACATTACAGGAATTTAATTCTTTAATTAATGGCAAAACCGAGGGATTGTTCACTGCCTTTATTAAGACCCCAGCAGTGTGATCAGGACATTGTCTATCATTTCTATCACTCCAAAGCACACTATCTGCCCTGACAAGCAGAACTGCCATGGCTCAATCCTGCCACTGCTCTTCCTTAACATTTCCAGGGAATCATCAAGGGATTCTCTGAGAGCAGCTGTCAACATGTCTTTGACAGGCCACTCATGTTTTTTGGATTTCTTTCTTATTTAGCTCTGCCTGTGCCACTTCAACGAACTCCAGACATCAGTCTGAGTCATAAATAAGTAAACTGAAAAGCATCAGGAAAATCTGAATGAATCAGAGCCTGAGAGAAAGAACATGTTTTAAAGAACCTGGTGCATAGTGTCACAATTCACCCATTTGGGGTGTTGCAGGTAAAGCAGCAATTGGTGCTGGCTCATGCTGGGCATCACCCTGCCTCTGTGCTGTCAAAATCATCAGGAGAAAATTCTTCATCTCCAGCCAGCAGAGAGGCTCTTCTTAATCTTCTCAGATGATGGCCTGGGTTGTCTTTGTTCCAGGCTCATACACTCTAATTCAGTCTGTTTGGGTCCAATCCAAAGTTCTGAGGAAAGCTGCAGCTAAATGGGAGTTCAGTGGGCTATTTCTGATGAGGCAAGAGTGAAAGGCAGTGCAACATTCCAGATCTTCCCATCTGCCACTCTCTCCCCCTTCTCTGCTCAAAGTTCTGTCCTTCCACTGAAGCAGGCAGCACCTGGAAGGATTGGCACTTTTTGGGAGTTTGGGTTTTTTTGTCGTGGACTGTGTGATTGGAGGAGCAGGGCCACACACATGCAGAGCTGAGGGAACAGACTCTGATCCTCACAAACTGAAGGAAAGCAGGCAATGTGCTGCTGAACACTGACCTAGGGCAGAGAAGTGGGGGTTTTTCTGCACCTCACAGCTGCTCTTTACAGGAGGTGTCAACACGACTGCAGATGACTCAAAGGTTTTTTTCCCATCCATCCTGGCTAACAAATAGTGATGAATTCTGGACTGAAAGTTCACATTCACATTAATTTATATGAACTAGACCAGCACACATGGAGCTATTACTCCACCCAGCCAGCTCATGGCAGCTGCACTCCACTGTAGATCCTTGTAGGGTTAGTTTCACAAGAGAAGGCAGTGTGGAGGGTGCTGTAATTTCTTCAGGCAATTCCATCAGCAGTGCATGGGGAGGAACAAGAAGCTTCCTGGGCTCGTTGGTGTGTGTCCTGTGTGTCTCCTGAGCTGGGACAGGATGTGACCAGCAACAGGAAAAGTTTAGTGCACAGGCAACTCTGATGCCTCCTCTGTGCAGGGGGAATTCTCACCTGGGTGCTGAACAGCAGCAGGGGGAACAGAGCAGGACTGAAAGTCTGCCCATTGTTATAAAGTTAACAAAGCCTAGGCAAGGAAAAAACTGTGTTCCATACTGTGCTGGCTTCTGTTACAGCACAGCATTCAAATCCATTGTGAGTTTAAATGGTTGGTCTACCCTCAATCTCCAGGCATCTCCAGCAATTCTTAGAACAGGAAAGAGTATCCAACAGTTTCTGCTCTGCCAAAGTTAACTACTATTACAGCATGGAGATATAATATTAATTTTGTTCCAGTGAAATTGGCTGGCATATGTGTTTCTGTGAGCCAGGCAACAGGTCATTACTGAAATAGCAAAACAAACCTGTTCACCATTCTTGGTCCAGCACATTGCATTTAGATTTTAAGATCATAACTGTTGGATACCTCTCCTGCAATGATGTACAAGATCCACTCTGCCAGAAGCTATATTCTTTCATAAAATGACTCTGCTGTATCTTCCTTTTCCAGACCCATCTCAATATAACAAAATTTAACAGTCCTGCAGACAATGCCAAATATCTTTCATTCATAATTAAGGTGAAGGCAAGTGGTACAAATCTCTAATTATCTTTTATGTCCTATTTATTCTCTAGTGAATTATTAAGTAATGATTTATAGCCCAAATTCCACATGTGTACCTGCTAATTCAGGGGGAAAAATATCAGCCCTTCATGCTCATTCAGCTAATGGGCATTGCTAATTGAAAAAATGTTCTTTACACATATCACTAACTTTCCAATCATTTACTTGTAGAGAAGTTTGAAAACTAAAAAATAAAATTAAAAAAAAAATGAGAGCGAGAGAGATTCAGTGGAACTTTGGAAGCTGGGTATGGAACTATGCTAAGTTCTCACTCCTTTGTGCAGGCAGCAGGCAGAAATCAGTGACTGGAATATTCTGTCACCTCATATTAGTTTCTGCCAAAGTAAGAGTTGTCAGGAACAGCAACAGAAGTTTGACAGCAGAGGTTCTATCCCATGTAATCCAGTGCTCACTGTGCTTTCTGCAGGATCTCACACTGAGATGCCATGCCTTGNTTCCTTTTTCTTTTCCTTCTTCTTCCCTTTTTTCTTCCCCTTTCCTTTTTCTTCCCACTCTTTTCTTTCTCCCTTTCCCATAATTGAAGTTTTCCTGCAGAAGAGGTTTCCTTCTCAGAACCAAGGCTGCCTCCTGTGCTGGATGAAAGTCCTTGCACGAGTCCCTGCTCCATCCTGAGCCACTGCTTTTGAATGAGGAATGGTCCTTTGATGGTAGCAAAGAAAATACCTGAGCACCACAAAGCCAGAAAAAGCAGAATCAGAGACAACCTGCTGCAGGAGCTGCAGTACCAAACCCTTTCTTCCCTGCTTCTATTTTCTAAATGTCTATTTTCTTCCTAGGTTGTTGTGGTTTAACTCCAGCCAGCCCCCAGCCCCTCAAAGCCTCTCACTCGCTCCCTGCCAGCAGGATCAGGGAGGGAATCATGAGGGTAAAAGCTGGAAAACCCCTGGGTTGAGTTAAAGACAGTTTCATAGTAAAGCAAAAGCCATGCACATGAGCACAGCAAAACATGGAATGAATTCCCTGCTTCCCACAGGCAGGCAGGTGTTCAGTTATCTCCAGGAGAGCAGGGCCACATTCCCTGGAATGACAAACCCCTGGTCACCTGGGATGACAAACACCGTCTCTCCAAACACCTCCCCTTGCTCCTTCTTCCCCTCTCTGCATATCCTGAGCACAATGCCACATGGTCTGGGACATCCCTTGGGTCCCTTGGGGTCACCTGTCCTGCCTGTGTCCCTTCCAGCCTGGCAGGCAGCCCCAGCATGGCCCTCCAGAAAGCAGGAAAGGCCTTGGCTGGGTGTGACCCTGCTCAGCAATGACACAAACATCTCCACGTTATCAGCCCTGTGTTCAGCACAGAGCCAAAGCACAGCCCCACACCAGCCCCTGGAAAGGGAATCTCAGCCCAAATCAGCACAGGTTGGAGTAACTTTTCTTCCTGGTGCAGGTTCTGCTCTGTGGACTGTGAAGTCAGAAAGCTTGGCTCTCTCTGAGATGCATTTTTGTATCCTGCTTTGTACACCCTAAGGATCAATTGTTTGGGTTGAAACTACCACATACTTTTTATGCACTAACAAAGCAGAGAGGAGCCTCAAAATCTAACACCATTCTGCCTTTTTTCCCTAAACCTCACAGTCATTGGAGAACTGATTTATAATTTTTGACCTCTCTTAGATGGCAGTATTGAGAATCAGTCCTAAGGACCTTGCCCACCCTTTTCACCACTCCCTAGAGCAGAATAGCTGCTGTGCATACTTGCACCCCTCTGTACCCACCCCTGAAGATTAATTAGCATCCCCTAGCTGTTCTGTGAGCTGACACAGGCAGGTAACTGGAGCAAGCACAAACCCATGGCTAGAAAGCAAAGAGTGGATAGATTTCTGTTCCCTCCTGAGCTGGGGGATCCCCAAAGCAACCCTGGGCACTGGAGACAGAGACACCTCAAACTCAACCTGTGCCAGAGGCTCCCTGGCTGCTGCTCCCATGGGCTGTCACCATTGCCCTGTGTCTGCCCCAGCACATGTGCTCTCCACAAAGCAGCTGGGAGCATTCCTGCAGGGATTGCTGCTCTCTGCTTGGATTTGTGCAGCTGATACAATGCCAATCCATCCACCTCTGGAGCAGAGAAGCAAAGCAGAAGTTTACTCCATACACTTTTGTGTAGCATGACTCCAAAGCTGTTCACCACATATTGCCCTCAGTCAGATCTTGCTTTTCCTGATATATTTGGTTGCAATATCCCTGTGCCCAACCCTGGACTCACAGCCACCATGGATTTCGTGCTGTATGATGTGATTATGACCTAAATGAAGCCTGGAAAACGGCTCTAGACTGAGAAGAAAAAAAAAATGGAGTGAGTATTGCTTTGCCAACCCTTAGTTAAGAGTAGAAAAACAGATTATTAAATGCATAATATTTTTCTGACCCTAAACTTTATAGTAATTTAACTTCTCATTGCTAACACTTCACAAGTGAGCTGGCATAGTTTTCAGAGAGGAAAAGAAAAGAAATAAAGTTTTTAATTTAATTTAAAGAAGAGAATTACTCAGTTCATAAAGCGCCACACATTAACCTCGTTGTCTGCTGCAGGAGTGTAACCTCTAAAGTTGATTCAAAGGTAACCTGAATCCCCCCTGTGAGGACCATTCATATCCATTAATTGTTGCAATACAAGACACTGTAGGCTGGAGCTGGTTGCCAGTTCTTCAGGATCTGAAACATACTCTCAGCAGAGTGGAGGACAGCACTGGGACTCATTTAACTCTGACTTTCACATTAATTTTGCTGTGCTGTGAAGAGCAAAGACAAAATCAATGTCTATCAGTGATTATGCAAGCTAAAATATCTGGTGATGTGGAATACCAATGGCAGTGGTGAGCATTAAACTTACTTAAGGATTGTGCAGTTGACAAAGCCATTTATTCCAGTTCCACTTAATTTTCAGCGACACGTGGAAGTTTAGAAAAATGTAACAATTACAATGAAAACACTGGACTGCAGTTCCTGGCAAGCTAGACTTTAAATCAAGAAAATGTATTGTATATATATATATGTAATTTTGCAGTGCACAGGTCAGAGCAGGTTTGAATCATGCAAGGACTGAATCTCTGCAAAGAACATTTTGTGACCAAGAAACTGGCCTCTGTCACAGCTGCATTATTTCTGGCATTGGATCACTTCTTTGTGGCTTCAGTGCTCAGAGTATGGGCAAAAAAATGCAACTAATGTGACAGCTCTCCCACACCAGCACTCTTCTCTCATTTTCCCCAATAAACCATGTCTGAAATCCTCTCTGAGGTAATGGGACCTTATCAGATTGCATCATATAACTTAAAACTTTGGAGCTGTAGCAACAACAAACTGAATCAGCACAGGAGTTTCTACTGAGGGTTGTTATGAACATTATTGAGGTTTTCCCATGAGATTATCATAAAATCATTTTTCTTCCCTGAAATTTCCCTGATATTGTTCCAATATTATTGCTAATGTCCCACATCCATCAGAGCTCTTAAATCACAGTATTTACCCTGGTAAAAAGATAATTGATAGCCCAGTGCACCTCTCATGTAAACCACTGTCATCTAATCAGATCTATTATGCTTAATAATGTCATTAATATTGAATTCCAATAGAAATTATCTTCTTTTATCCCTCCCAATGAAATTTCTAGATAATAAATACCAACTCAATGGAAACAATACTTTGAAAAGCAAATCTTGATGACTATTTAGTCTTGTTTTACCCACGGGAAATAAAAAAAGCTTTCAGACATGAATTGGTGTGAAAACCAAACATGTTGCTTTTAGGAAAATGTTGGACCAACCCTCCTTAGTAAAGCACAGCTTTTGGAACAGCCTCAAGGCAGGAGAACCACAGCAGCCAGTTTTGGTTGTCTGCAGGCAAACACCAGCAGAGATGCTGAGAACCACCTTGCCAAAGTGCCTCTGATTGGGTTCTTCCAGCAGCATCCAGGAGGTGACTGGTACACAACAAGGGAAAATGTTTATCAATTAGGCCAATTCAGAGCTGGAATAGCTTTGCAAAGATGGTATTTTGGGATGCTCTTTGTTTACAGGCTGCAAAAGGTAAAGCAAGCACAGTACCTGGCCAAGTTGCAGTTTCTGTAAGAGACAGTGCACAAAGTGTGGCCAGGAGTTTTTGGTATGTGTTTTTTTCTTTGTTTGTTTGGGGGTTTTTTGTTTTGCTTTGTTTTGGTGGTATTTTTTTCATGTAGAGAAATCCAGTGCAATCAAAAGGCACAAAGAAACCCTGAGGAAGCAAGTGAGCCCTTCCCAAAGCAAAGACTAAGCTCCCAACAGTGGTGAATGCATGAAGAACCAACAGCCAAATGAGAAATGCCACTAAAAGGCTCTAATGAATGATTATGTCTTTGATTTTCTTGTTTCTCAAGCTGTAAGCAATATTCACTGGCTTTGACCTATAATAGAATCTTGTTCGTGAGACAGAGAGGAAAATGAAATGAGACTTACACAAACAAAATCTTCTTAAAGACATAAACCACAGGAGGAGGGACAGAATTTCTCTACTATCTTCAGTTTACACTTTGTCCTTTTATCCTGGCACCAAAATTTTTAACAAACTGCATTCTTTCTTCGAGGAAAAATGCCCACTGAATATTTATTTCTATTCCAATGATGCCTTTTTTTTAAAAAAAACTTTTGCATCCAGCCATACAAGAGGAGCAGTATTTGATCAGATTAATCTCTGCAGTTCAGCAGACAATAAACACCCCAGAGCCTTTTTTTGTCCCACAGCTGTTTCCTTGTTTGAGGGAACATGGTTTTCCAAGGCACTGTGTGTGCTGCACCAAGGATGCCCCTAACCCTGGGCTGTGATCAGCCCTGGCAGAAAATGCATCTGGCCCAGCTGCCCAAGCCCAGAATGTCTTTAAAGTGTTACAAGGTTTATTGTACAGAGCCACTTAAAAATTGAGTTTAACAGGAGCTGAGTCAGAACCTCCAAGTACAGCTAGAAAATGACAAAGCCAATGAGAGTAAAGAGGGGAAGAGGCAAAGGCTAACACTGGGATAATAATTAGCTGCATTCAGGGAATGATGCATCTACACTGAAATTGCTGGCCACAGTTATTTGATGTTAATACTTTTTAATTGCTCATTTATTGGTAAAGCACATTGATATTACTGCCTCCAGTTCAGACACTCAGACACAAAGTGCCTTTCCTGAAGTGACAGTCAGTCCCAGAATCAGAAGTAAGACCAGCTCTCCTGCCTCCAAATGCCATGCCCAATTAACTGCACCATAGCTCCCCACAGGAGCAGAATCTGTGCTCATACAGGATAATCTGTGTGCATGCTACTCAAGGAAATTAAAGTGCAGCTATAAATCTCAGCTAGTAGCTGCTGTCTGGCCAGCTGCCCAAATTAAGGCCAGAGGTGTCCTCACTATGAAAGAAAATATTTGCTGCTTGTAAATTGATTTTTGTTTCTTCTTCCAAAGGAAAAAAAAAAAAAAAGAAAAAAAAAAGAAAAAAAGCAGTCACACATATCCAGCCTTCTCAATTTAAAATGTCACACAATACAGCCTCACAATCATTCAGGTGACACTCTGAGTTTATCTCATGTGATGCATTGTGAGTCCAAGGGACACACCAAGGACAGTTCAGTGACATGTTAATTATATCTCCAGCAAGAAAATCCAGTTTAGAAAATGCTCTGTGGGGATGTGTATCCCTTTAGAAGGACGAGAGACCAAGGAGATTGTTCTTTTGTTCTTTGAGAAGAACCACTACACACCTCTCAGTAACCAAAGAGGTAACAACCTTGACAATACACACTCAGCTCAAATCCACTTGCTGAAAAAAGCCTGGAGAGTGTCAATAGAAATATATATACAATAATTACACTGATGATCCTGTGCTGCTCAGCTCGGGGCCTTTGAAATGGAGATTAGTGGCTGGAGATGATAATGCTCAGGTTCAGGATGTGGCTTTTCAAAAAATGGTTTTGAAAATGAATGCAATGCGAAGCAGGTTCATTGGTTCAGATAATTTTGAATTATGTCTCTTCTGTGAAGGAAGCAATTGGACTCAACTTCTGTTACTATTAGTCAGAGCACTTATGCCCCTGCTGCTGAAGAAAAGTTCATAAACTCAGGTTTGCTCAAGATAGATGAGCCATAATATGCTTATCAGAAGTTACCTACTGTTTTATCTTTCATTACACATTTGCAGCGTTTCATTTTTCTGTTGCCATACGAGGCTGTTAATGAAGATGGCCAAATGGATCATGTCAAATTGTATCCCCATTCATATAAAAAATGCAATATGTCACCATATAAGAAACACAATTCTCGTGCCAGCTTATCATTGCTGTTACTATCATCTGCACAGGTTTCTGCAAGTGTCTTTATCAAAAAAGTTTCAAATGGTTCTTCTGGCATCATCTGGAGAACTATATGCTCTCAGAAGCATATTTCTGTCCCTTCCAAACTGATGACAGATTTTTAACTACTAGCAGCAATAAAACAAATTTATTTCCAGCACATGATTTCCACTGAAAAAACCCTTCCAAGCATGTAGTTTCCCTAATGTTTGAGGGCCATTCCTGCATCATAATGCAGAGGGAAATGTACTGTATCATAATATATACATACCTGAGAGGATGGCTTTAAGCTGCTGGGTCTGGGGTCAATCACAGTTTAGCAGCGGCAGAAGGGAATTTGGTTTGCATTGGGAGACCTGTGGGAGGATTTAGGCTCAGGCTTGACTGCTTTTCCTGTCCTGAGCTCTGAGTTGCTCCTTAGGTCAGCTAAGGGATCCCAGCTCTAAGTGAAACAAGCTCAGCACCTCCAGCAACATCTGCTGTACGCTCCAAATGTGAGCTGAAGAGAGAATGCTGCCCTGAGCCCCATTGCTAAATCTTGTATCACATTAGGAAGGTATTCAAGAGACAGCAGCTGATGCAATTATTGGTATTATTAATTTAATAACCTGTCCTTCCATTTCAGGCCTCCCTACCAATAATACTGTGTTCTTGGTAATGCACATCTTTAAAAATCCATTTGTTTCATTATGGTGTCCCCCCAGTGAACAGAGCAATAATGCTAAAAGGGTTTCTGTATTGGTACTTACCTTAAACTACTGCAGGTTTTGCTGAATGAATGGGGAGAGATTTGGATGTGACTTTGGAAATTAGCTTTAATAAATTGTCAGTCCCTCATTTCAGTGAAATGTTTGCCAGAGATGAATATTTGCAATCATCAGTACTTGCACCACATCTCAAGGGCAGGACTAACACACACTTCTAACTCAAACTGACATAAATTGCAGGAAGAATCCTTTCAACAATAAAGGGCTGAAGGCCATGCCATATAATGCCTCTCCTACTTCCTGCTCTCTGTTTTTCATCTTCCTGGCAAGGTGAGCTTCTGACAGAAAGTGCTGTGAGTGCAGCCAGGAATGCAAAAGAGAAAGGTGAAGTGGGAATCTCTGACATTCCTGTTCTGAGCTGGTGCAGCTGCACTGGGCAGGTCCCCAGCCACCCACTGGGTTTGGAAGTAACACAGAGCTTGGACCTTTCTTAGTGCAAGAATGGAACAGCCAATGTTCTGAAACATTAGCTCAGAGAAAGTTACCAAATGATGCCAGATTCAGGTGAATTACAGAGCCAGCCAGGATCCACACACACATCTCTGTCTTTGCAGGAAACAACTGGATGCCCCTCACTTGTGAAGATCCACAAAGCCTCTAGACAGCTAACATACATTTTGTTCTCTTCACTGATTATTTGCTCATGGATGTTACAGCCCAGATTGCTCACTTTGATGAGTTGGCTCCTGAAGGGTATTGGTTTTGGAGACCCTGAAATATTCTCAGTATCCATTATCTGATGTTCCTGCTTATTATCCCAGTAATTTTAACCCTGACAGTGCTCCAGCACAGCTGATCCCATTTTAACACTCCACACTGACAGTTTTTCTTCACACAACTGGACTTGACCAAAAAACACACGGATTTATTTTTCCATGTGCTACAATGCCTAGGAGACTTTTGTTCAATGAAGGTCTTGGGTATGCCCTTGCAGCCCAGTCATGGGAGCTTTGGCTTGCTGGATTTGCATTTTGGCCTCTGTGATCTCAATCTTCACATTCCCACCATGAAGGGCTGTGTTTGTAAGCTTTTCTTGAGCCATGTATCAGAGATTGGGTTTATTTTTATAACTGCCACAAGTTCCAGGCGGCATAAGTGTCTGCAGGGGCATTTTCTCTCAGGGGACTCTCCTCTTTCCATTGTGGAGAGGATCTCTGTCTATCACCCTTTGTGGAGAGGCAGCACAAACTCTGGATCGTTTGTAAGCACTCTTAACATCTCACAAGGTGTTCTGACCTTGAACTAGGCTTTTACACAAACACAAACCCAACAAAGGGGTCATTCAGACAGTCACAGTGGGCCAGAAGTGATAGAAGAAGTAACTTCTTGTCTTATTTTACATAAAAATAAGATATGCCCCAATATATTATTTATTTCTTGAATCAGCTGTAAAATGCACAGTTCTTGTTTGGCTTTGCATTATGCACCACCAATCTCTTTTCATTACTGACAGAGTATTTACTTTTGCAGGAAAAGTACTTGGTACAAAAAGAAATAGGCAAATGCCTTCTGATGCTGTATTATTGTTTGTGAAGCTCCAAAACACAAAGCAACAAGAAGGAACTGTTTTAATTTGCAAAGAATTCCTTGAGTGATTACTTTGTTTTCCTGCAATTTAGATCTGCCAGCTTGGAAATGGCTATTTAAAGGTTTGTGAGGGTTGTCAGCATCATTTAAGAACTGCATAGCTTTACATTAGTGGTGGGTGCTTTCACAGTCAGCTTGTATCTCGACTGTTTAAATCTCCTACTTTTACTGTGCAACACAGATACCTTGGGATAGATTTTCCACTTGGCTGAGGCTTGAAATCCTTTTCTGGTGGTGTAAGTTGCCCGGTAAAATGTGTGCCTATTAAATAAATTGCACCCACAGTTCAATGAATGGTGCAAAAATGTATATCCCGCAAGGTTTTAATAATTAAAAACCCCTTTAAACACCAAGCCAGCTTATTGGTTTTGAAAATTCCTTCACTTTCCCTCATGGATCACATTCTGACAAAATGGACTTTTTCATGCGTAGTTTTAATTTTATTTTGTTGGAGTCACATTTTCAGCTGCAAAGGTTTAAAGGGAAAAGGTTCCAGGCAGCTCCAGCCAGAACTTTGCAATCTCAGTGATAAGGCCATCAGTCTGCTAGCATCACCTTCAAGGACTGAATTTATTTGTGCTGCTAAGGAAGGGTGAATTCAACACTCAAAACAACATAAGTCACCCTGATTAATATCTGTGCAGAAAGGACATTTCTCCTAAAGGCAGGAGGCCACACCTTTTCTGGGTGGGTCCCAGGGAGCTCTGGTGAGTTGGAGGTGTTTTTAAAATGGTCCCTATGAATATTCATGCTTCATCTGGTTTCAATGTGTGATGAGACACCTCAGAAATATTTCCATGCAATTTCCCCTTATGAAGGGAATGGCACTTTTTGTACACCTACAGAATATCTGAAGATGCCCAAAATGCAGATTTCTCTGCTTTTAAAGATCCACCTGCAGGGTTCTTTAAAAGTATAAATTCTTGGACACTGGCTTTGATAGTGCCTGTCAGTAATGCTTCTCCTGCCTTCTTCAAACACTTAAACCACCACTTTTTTTGTTGTTATTTGTTTGTTTTGCATAATAATTTTCCAACAAGATGTAGCTCACACAAACTTACCATCCACATAAAAAAAAAAATCCTTATTACCTGATAATTTTTTCACAGACTTCAGCAGAAGGAACAGAACTCAAAACACATGTGGAAGCTGGTAGCACCTCAGCTTCCTGGGGCATTCTGAGATACCAGCCATTCCCCAAAGGGACATAAAAATGTCCTTTTTAATCCTCAGAATTTTCTGATTTTATTATTGTGCCAGCCATCCCCCAATGCATAAACAAGCACATCTTGTTATTTGTCTGTTTGTTTTCTTATGAAGCCACAGCTCTCCTTTTTTCATAAATAATGTTGTGGAGCCATTTAATGGGGAGCCAGAATATGTGCATAATACCATACTTACCTAGAATACAACAAATGGAATCTCTTTGTACAGAAAAACACTGACTTTCTCTTCAGCTCTAGGCTTCAGTCTAGAGGATTTGCCAGACCAGGTCTCATTTTGGCTGAATTGAGTTACAGGGGCAGTACTTTGTGATGTGGCTGCATGTTTTGTGTGTGAGAGGCTGGGGTTTGACAGTGCTGGTGGCACAGGAACACACGTGATGTGTTTGAGCAGCCTTCAGACGTGATCTCCTGCCTCAGGATGCAGCTGAGAAAAGATTTTTAGGTACCTAGTATTGGCTGTAAGCAGCAGAGAAGTTAGAATTGAATGGAGCTTGTTCTGAGAAGCTGCAAAAAAAGTATGAGAGCCCACCATGAAAAAAGATGGGATGGAGAGGGATGTGTTTTCCAAGAGTCCCATTCAGCAACAGGAGGCTGGAGAAGAGGCTCAGTACAAGGCAGAGCAGGAACCTGCTGAGGTTCAGCTCGTTTGATGGAGAGGACATTTTGGCCAGCCCTGTTTCCCAACACTTCACTCTCTGACCTTTTCCTTGGCATTTTTATGTGCTCCCTAATGCTCTACAACACACAGGAACAGGGATCTCATTCCCTGCTTGTGCTGTAACAACAAGTTTGTTGTTTCTATTAGATCAATTCATAATGTAAAATGTAACTTATCTGTAAAAGGTTGGCTTGCATTGTTTTTGGGAACCAGGCTTAACTGGACTGAATTTGGGTGCAGATCCAAGCTCAGCACACAGTACAAAGGTTTCTATGCCTGAAAGAGCTGTACCACGTTTTACTGTAGCTTCTGTACACATCTTGTCTCAAGCAAAAATCAAAGTATTTTACTCCACTGGTTGGTTAAAGCGGAGTATTCTAAACAGAGAGACAGAGCAATAAAATAATAACAAAACCAGTTGATAAATGGACAGCAATAGTCTCAAGGGCTTGACACTGGCCACTATTGATGTGTGGGATACAGCGAGTCAGGAATATTGAATGTCAGCTTGCCCAGCACTGGTCTGGTCATAATAACAAAATACCAGATATGCCAAAATAAATCCAGACCAGTTTGGCTTTGAAACAAAAGTGAGCAGGCATTTTTCTTTGCTGCTTGGCAGCAGATTATTGCAGTGCCTTCCATGTCACTGTCAGACACAGGATTGCCTCTGCAGTGGACACAGAGCAGGACAAGGGAAACAGGGAATGGCAGGGCCATGTCCCTGCAAAGGGACCCATTTTAGGGTCTGCTACACGACCAGCCTCAGAGAAAGGGTGAGCACCTACAGCTGCTGGGGGCACCCTGTGGAATGGAAAGGAAATGGACAGGCCATGTCCATTAACTCCAATTAATGCAATAAACCTCCCCTGGATCTCGTTCAATTTGAAGTCCAGGTGTGTAGCGCTTTCCCTTATCAGTCTTTCCTTCAAACCATTAGGAGTCTGTATCTTTCTTTCCCCACAAATGGAGATTCTACACAAATGTGGTCCCACAGCAGGAAGCTATACAGTATGGTATAAAGGAACCTTTTATCAAACTTAAAAGGATTAATGCATTTCTTTCAGCAAAAGCTCTGCATGTCTCCCAACTCAAGCAGTTTATAAAAGGAGAAGGATTCTTGTTTAAAATACAGGTAAAGCCCAATTATCCAACGTGAAATCTCAAGCTGTTTGTTTGGGATCAAAATTGAATGGAGCAGCTCCCACAGTACCATGTCCTAGAATGTCAGTGCATGGATTTTGTGGACAAGGAAGCCACTGGAAAAAGAGAAAGGTTTTGCTATTTAACATCTTAAGCCAACACTTTGTTTGCAACTTTTTGGGCCAGGGTAGCTGAAGTGCAACAAAGGACCATGCCCAGCAGAGCCTGCCATGATTTCAATTTTCATAAGGAAGGATGTGAACAGCCCTTTTCAGAAAATCTTTTACCAGCTGTTTGTCACTGAGCTTTTTAGAGCAGTAAAATTAAGATTAGAATAGACTTCTCATCACTGTTGCAGGACCAGAGCCCAGGGTGTGACCCTGGTGTCCCTGCAGTGCCCATGGTGCAGCTCTGTCACCCTGCAGTGACAGCTCCAGCAGGCACTGCGCAGCTGCAGCTCCCCACTCCCACAGCAGAAGGAAAAGCTCAGCCTGCAGCTGCAGCAGAGTGGGATTTAGATGGTGGATGCTGCTGCTATCCCCAAGAAGCCTCTCTTTTGGAGAAGCCCTTGGGGAGGCACCCAGGCAAAGCAGTCAGGTCCACACACCACACTCACCATGGCCAGGTCAGTGAAGAGAGGCAAGAAGGGCCTTTGTGTGATAAATTCCAGTGAAGGTTTATTCCAACACGCTCAGAGAGACCAGGGACAAAGGACCTGGCCATGTGGTGTGCACAGGGTTAACTGTGGGGCCAGGAACCAGTGGTCTGAGGGCATAGGGCTGGTACGAAGGGCAGTGCCCTATAGGGAAGGTGGGGCAGGCCACCAGGGATACCCGGGGAAACAGGGAAAGGAGAAACCACAAGAATCAGGAACATGTGGGGAGAGCAAAGCTGGGGTAGATCACACAGTGTTGGGGGGCACCATGGGGGCAGTGTTTTCTTTCAGCCTGGGGGCAGGCTCCATGGTGTGCTCTTCACGGGCAAGGCCCTGGGGATTGCCCTGAGGGGTTCAAGGGATTCCACACTCAGCCACTGCACTTCAGAGCTTGATGCTTTAACAGAAACCTCCCACTCTGGCTGTGCAGATCAGATGTTCTGACTGAGGAGCTGTGGTGATGGTTTAACATTAATTTTTGTTTCACCTTTCCATCCTGAAGTGCTCCCAGCAGCAGGGGCAGATACACTTTCTCCTCAGAAAAGCAGCTCCCAGGCCATGCTACTTGCTGAAATTGCCAGTGAAGGTAATATTGTGGAAAACACATTGCTACCTTTTAACTTGACTGCTAATAAAATTGAGGATTATATCACAATTACATTAGAGAATTGTATGCATAAAGAGCCGTAACCAGAGAGTTAAAAATCTTGCATTGACATTGAGTCTAAAATTAAAAACAAACAAGACAAACTGTAGCCTGAATGGACTCCTACATAATTTGGAATTTCAATGCATTGCTTTGCTGTTAATCAAAGTCCCCTTTCCTTTCACCTCAAGTGTTTGAGTGTCTCTCCTGTGTGAATGTCACCGCTGAAGGTCGTGCTGCCCCCAGCCCTGCTCACCCTGTCCTTTATCAACCTGTGCCACTCGTTCTTCCCAGGCAAAGGCAGCACTCAGCACAACTCACCTCCTTCAAACCACAAGATGTGCTTTTAAAACATTCCAATTAAATCTGGAGGGGGTTGACAGGCTCCGTGAGCTCACCTTGGGAGCTGTGAAATGCCACAGAGTGTGTCTGGGCTGGGTAACTGTGGCACCTGTAAAGCAGGACCCCATTCTGGGCTTGGAATTAAGGATATTCCCCCTCCAGAGGGATTTTGTTGATAAGTGCATATACAATAATGTCAATATTTTAAATTAAATCTCAAATTGGCCCAGAAGATTGTGTTGCCAGCATTACCAGGGCTGAGTACTGCATTTCCCCTGGTGCCTCTAAGACTGATGGTGCTCAGCAGGAGTGGATATCAGCTTCCCCTCTGAACCCCACCCACGCTGCTGGGCACAAGGAAGAGAGCAGGACATGGCTCAGTTACTCCTGCCCTGGCCTTGCCATGGTATGTGGGAATAACAGAGGTGCTTCCAGAACCAGGGGTTAAACTGCTGGAGTAATTCCAAATACTCCACCAGCAGCTTTGCTTGGTTTTCAGACAAGGAAAGCAGCGTTCGTGCCAGGAAATGTGAAAGGATACAGGAAAAAATGTATGATGGGTGGGCTACACCATCATAGGAGGAAACCCAGGGCTAATACATAAGGATGAAAAATGTAAACAGTTTGTGCATGTCCTGGTCCAAACATATTTCAAACAGCTCTTCTGTCCCCCAAGCAGCTCGTTAATCAATCTGTGACCCTTTTGCTCCGTTACCTCTGCAGACATTATTTGAGTGTCACCTCAGTTATTGTGATTATTCACCAACCCCAAATCTTCTAAAGCCTTGTGTGCCTCATCATGTGCTCCTGAACTCTCAGTGTTCAGTCAGGAAACCTCATCACTCACCACTGAAATGTCTGATGCCCTGGCAGGTTCCTGATTCCAGAGATGAGGGAAGGGGAGGGCAAGCCAAGGAAAGGATCTCACTCTGACTCCATGTTACCTTGATTTTCTTTGGCCTCTTGGGGCAGGAAATGCACAAGCAACTTTTTTTCCCCCCTTTTAATTATTATTTATTTAATTAAGTTAATTACTAGGGTTTTTTTACATTTACAATACTGTACAATGCAACATGAATATGTAAAAAAGTGACTGTCCCTACTGTAAAGTATCTTTTGAGTTTTCAGTGATGTCCCTTAGACATCACTGTTTAAAATGTGCTCATAACTACTTTAAACATGGCAGGGAAATATGGGGAGCTCAGATGTTGGGGGTTCCCACTGAGGGGCGACTATGGCACCTCAAAGAAAGCTGAAGACATTGGGTGTTTTTCTGAGAGGCATTACTGTACCCAAAATAAATTTTGGATGTTTTCCTATGGATTTAGAAATGGTTAAAGAGAGTGAGTCACTCTCCACCTCCCTGTGCCTTTTAAAGATCCTGGATTTCATGAGTAACAGGACCATAAAACCAATTTTAAAAATCTTGCCAGCAGAACGAGGCAAAATTGGGAAGTATTTGTTTGTCCATGTTTTATACATTTATCTTAAAAATCTTTCCAGACCTGTACTGAAAATGTTGACTGATATTTCAGTTTCCTCGTCATTTTGCCATCTGTTGTGACCATAAAAGGGAAAAGTAGATACTAAAAACTGTGAAAAAATATTAATTATGGTACCTAGACTTGCTCCATGTGTAAACCATACAAACAGAACAAGCTCACTCAGGTCTGAACCCTGGAACTCTTGTCTGCAGTGAAGGCTTTTATGCAGGGAGATGCCATTATAATTAAAGTAACCTCCTTTGGTTCTGCACAGTCTGCATTCAGGGCCTCCTGGAAGGAGCATTTAGTCAATTAACTATTTTATTAACCAATTGATTTTTCCTGTTAGTCCTTAACCTCTTTGTACCTGTTAGGAATGGTTATGAAAGCTGAATAAATTGGTTTCTTTCACCTCTAAAAGGCAACAATAAATAATAAAACAGGTTGAACAAGGTTTCAGTGGGGAACCCAAATACGAATAAAAACACCTGCTGTGTATCATATAATATAAAATACTAACTGCTAGGAGCAGCACAGTATTTCAGTAAATCACATTGTCACACTGACCTTTATTGATATACTGTTTCTCAACTTAAAGGATTGGTCCTGGTGCTTTAGGAGACCTTTTGTAGTGAAGGACCTGCAGATTCATCACATAACAAAGAGATTATTTGCCCACCATGGGGCTCACTAAGTCTATATTCTAAGCAGAACCAACCCCCCCAAATATTTTAGGGACAGTTAATGTTTGGAGATTTATTTAGCATCGCAGGAGAACAAACATGCATTCCTGAAATAAGTACAAAATGTGATTTATATTATCACTTAGTACAAAGTGGAGGAAAAAAAAGGGAGAATAATGAAAAGCAAAGCTCTTTCATTTCTGCTAGATAATAAACAGCTTGATTTTATGGAATGTTACACCACCTTGAAACTCTGCAATGACAGTCCAGTGTTGGAAAATTAAATTCACCACGCTGGCTGAAACCCAGCAGAGTTATTGGTTCCTCTGTACCAATGGCTGGAATGAAAGACTAAGAGGGTGTGCAAAGAACACATTTTTGAAGTGACAGAAAAAACCTCACAGTAAAAAAACATATGTGCTCCTCTAAAGAACATTCCCAGCAGAAACAACCCAGCAGAAACAACCTGATTCACATCCAGAGCATAACAACTGAACTTGCAGTGCCTATCTAAAGAAAAACCCAAATTGTAGTCTAGAGATTCTTCCAGCACAGAGTCAAGAGTTGTTGAATATTCTGTCATATATACAAGATTTTGTACAAATTATGATACCCAATGCTCTTCTTGAGGTTTCTTCTGCCTTAAAATATATGGATATCCCAGGAACATTTATTCCTGTTATTTTAATGTTGATTTATGCTGGTTTGCATAACATTCAGACTCCAGGTGCAGTTGTCCAATGGGGTGAGAAGCTGTATTGCTTTGTAAAATATGAACAACAACAACAACAAAAACAACAAAATGATTTGTGTGTCTCTTACTGAAGAAGTAGCTTTTAATTTCTCTGTTTTTCTGTGGCTGTGTAATGAAAAAGAGGTTGAAGGCCAAAAAAGAACACATTTAAAGAGCAGCCCAACAGTGTAATTTAGTCACTGAGCAGAGATCTGTGAGGAGAGGTGAGGAAACTGCTCCTGAATGAGTCCCTGTGCTCTGACTCGTTTTCTTCCCTGGTTCCTGCTGGTCTTGCACAGAACAGTGACATGACAGGCACAGATTGCTGCTCCTGGATCCCCACTCCTTGCTGTAACATCTCTCTTTACAAATAAATCCATGGATGACTCTTCAAATAGTTACCCAATTTTGAGGAGCCCCTTTAATGATGCTTTTTCTCCCCCTCTTCCTTTAAAGGGAAGTTTTGTTAAATTCCACAGAGCAGGGTCCAAGGCTGAGCTGACCTTCAGGCTGCATTTCCTGTCCTGTTTCTCCCCTTCCAGCCCTCACAGCCTCTGCACTGCAAGCTCTTGGCAGAAAGGAGTCCTCCCACTGCCCCTTCTTCAGCCACTTTTGATGTTCCAGGAACCCAGCCTTCCACCTTTCTCCACTCTGCTTATCTCCACCTGTTTCTTCAGGGAAAATTCTACGTCTTGCTGCTTTCTTTGCATCTCTCCACCTGAGCCTTCCTAGCGCTGTTCCTCCTCCCCCCAAACTGCAGCTCCTCATCCCCTGCACGACTGAGGCCACTGCTGATCACCCCCACCTTCCTTCCTGAGTCCTTTCCTCCTCCTCCTCACCAACCAGAAATTTCACAGCGGGGTCTGGATGATGGGGGCAGAGACAAAAATGCTACATTTAAATTCAGGATTGAAATGCCACCCCCATATGGCACAGTCAATGAGGATGCAGGGAGCTGTGCCAGGGCAGTGCCTCTGCTCTCCCAGAAGATGCCACAGTGATGCCACAGGCTGCTCCAGGGCTGGCACTGCTTCTGCTGGGTGGGAGCACACAGAAGGGCTGAAGGCAGCAGATCTGTTGACACTTTTGGATATACCTGTCATGCACCCTGCCTTCCTGGCCCCAGGATTCCACAGGAGAAACAGGGCTTAATAAACCTGATTGATTTGTGTTTGTCACTCATCCAAGTGGCTTTCACTTTGGTGTCCCTCAATCTTGCTTTTTCATTTTCCTTTGGAGCCACTGAAATCTCACCTTCCAGAGAGTCCACGCTGTTGGACTTGTCACCTGGTTCAAAATGTCTGCACAGCATGAACAAAATTTACTGTCCTCTGTGCAACCTGTTTTGGTGGCTCTAATAGAAAACACAGCAATCCCTCTTTTATGCTCTGCTAGGAAACAATCGGCCTTTTTTTTTGGTCTTTTCTTTTTTTCAGGAAAGGAAAAGTTTTTGATAGAATTTTTGCTAGCTTTATATAAACCAGAAAATCCTCAAAATCCAGCATGCAGCCAACAGGACTCACAGTGAATTTAAATCTTTGAATGTCTTTTCTGTAGCTTCTCCTTAGATGCAAAATCTTAGTTAAAGCAAAACTTCAGTCTTTTCAATTGCCAGGGCTAAAATGTGGCAGAGCAATTACATGACTGGTGGAGCACTGTGTTCATTTGCAGCGCTAATGTCATCAGCACTAAATTGTTTTTGTCTTTGNGCTAAAATGTGGCAGAGCAATTACTAATTTGTTTTTGTCTTTTCTCACCCTAAAATTCATTGCTGTTGAAAAATATCACTAGTTTATCATCTCGTGCCCCTTAATCTGCAAAAGAATCTCATTCCTTAATAATTTTTTTCAAATATGGCATGTTTTTTAGAAATGTTAAGGTCCCGGAGTTTTAGAGGAAGAAACAGATTTCTCCTCACTCTCTTTGTTTTTCATTGTTTGGGTTTTTTGGTGGTTATTTTTTTAATTACATTTTTTCTATGTACTCTGTCTCTTGCTACTGCCAGCCAGAAAAGCCCCACTGAGAGACCCAAGGTCGCTGGTAGCTGAAGACAGGCACTGCACAAGTAGTTAGGATGAAAGAATATCCCACTGGGCTTTGGACTTACAGTTTCTTGGCTCTTGTGACTTGAAATAAATGTCTCCTCTCTGTCTGGAGCCACCAGGCACATTCTCTCCCTGGTGGAGCACGTTGCAGCCAGGCTTACACAGGTGAAGAGGATGAAAACCTTTATCATTTACTTTATCTGTAATGATACATTGACTTCCCTCTGTTAGGGACAGGGTGAATATTTTTCCTGGCTTCTGCAGAGCCTGGAATGTCACACAAATATTGCAGGAAGTTTCACCCCAGCGATTTGTTGTAGAGATTTAGGGATATGCAAAGTGTTAGTCAGAATGTGATTTACTTTTTAAAATACTTCAAATAGGATTTGGAATCGTTCTGGGATTTCCCACCTTGTAATTACAGAGGAGAGAGACTGAAGTGAAGAGTCTTTAGACTGAAGTCTAGGTTACCTTTCAGGTTTTAGTTCTGATTTCCCCTGTGGTCTTCTGCATGTTGATTAAACCTTTCAGTCCCTATCCTTACAAATGGGATTAAAACACAGCTGTGCTTTATTTGGATGTTACAAAAACCTCACTGATGAGTGGCTACTGTGCTAGCTTATAAAAATCAGAACAAAAATCCAAACTTATCAGCAAAAAGAAACATCCTGAATGTTTGCCACATGGGACACTTGCAACCATCTGGGAACAGACCACAAAACTTTACTCTTTCAGAATTATTTTCTGAACTGCCTAGTCAGCTCAGTCTTCTATGGTTGGAAAGAAATAAGCAAAAACTCTTCAGAAAAGTCTTCACAAAAGTACATCATGCTTTTAGCTAAAAGCCTTCTCTGACCTCCTACACTGCCCATCAGTGAGGCAAGCTTGGCTTATGCACTTTAAAGTCTAAAGAGATAGAAAAAGAAAGGAAGAGGGACTGCAGATAACCTGTTTAATTCTCTCACTTACAAAATGAAAATGTCCTCTGCACCTCACTTTAACCTTCTATCTTTAACAGACATTCAACAGGGAATACACTCAATTCAGTTTGACTTTAGCTATTATTAATGGTATCTTGGATAAAATCATTCACCAAGCAACCAAAGAGTAACTGGATTTTGCTCTCCAAAGTAATAAAGTAGAAAGCCATCATGGAGATCTGCTGCTGAGACAGGAATGGACAGAATGTCTGATGTTCCTGGGAGCTGACAGGGCTGGAGCAGGGATACAATCCTGTGTGATGGATCCAGCTGGACAGGAGATGTCCAAGCCACAGTCATCGAGTGCAATATCAATATGAAGTTTTTTCCATGGCATGAGTGAGGGTGCTCAGAAGCCAGCTGTCAAAGCAGAAAACTGCAAAACATTTCTCAAAACACGAATACTTAATATTTAGGAGTCAACAGTCACACAAGAAATTCATTTCTGTTCACTCACTGGATCTGAAAGAAAGAATAGGTAAAAAAATCCCCCCTCTCTCTGTCCTTTGGGTCCTGATGAAAAGTGTGCTTTCTGTACAAAAACCTCAAAACTCTATCTGCTTCAAACAGAAACCTCAGATTGTCTGAAACATCAAGGCAGCAGTCAAAATGAGATCCCTGGGAGAGACAATGCACGAGGTCAGAATGCTGCAGCCTCACAATTTCCACTGTGGAAATAAACAGCATCAGGCTATGTACTACAGCAGAAAGGGCAGAATTAAGGGCTGTGTTAGCCCCTGGCCTTCAGAACCATTCACAATCCACCTGAAGTTAAATTGCTTGCATATAAATAGGGAGAGGATAGATACTCGGGCCTAGAGGGTCTGAATGAAATGACAAAAAGCAGGCATTAGCCTCTTACTAGATCACCAAGTGCATCTGCTTTTAAAATGTGCAGGGACACCTCTGGCCCCTAAAATCAGGCTGCATTTTTTCCTCACTGGTTTCCTAAAGATCTGAGGAGTCTTGACTTTTGTAATTTTTGTTTTTCCTTTAATCAACAAAGGACTGGACCAGTAAATTCAGACTTGTGTGAATTTGTTACTGATTTTGTTTCACAGTGCTTCTCTCTCTTCTTGGCAGTTGCTGTCCTCGCCTTGCTACCCATCCACCTCACTAACTAGACAAAACCTGCAGATACACACATCTTTGATCTTGCTTCTGTTCCAAGCAGCAGCAACACACCCTTCACTACTTAGATCATTATAGGAAGATCACTGGGAAGAACAGGAGATTAAACCAAACTATTGCACAGAGAGAATTTTCCTTACTGTTACAAATTCCACTCTGCCTGTAAGCTGGGAATGCCTCAGGAGGGATGCAGCCTCAGGAGAGCAACAGCAAAAAGTAAACTGTCCTGTCTCTGGAGAGTAACTCCTTCTGTCAAGTGTTCTCTTGACTGAGGAGCATGGCTGTTGTGATAAGTCACCTCCCTGAGACAGGCAGCTGGCAGTCTGAGGAGCTGCTGTGACCTCAGGGCACACACAGGGAGCTCAGGCTGGGCTGGAGGTCCTGCCCTGCTCCTGCATCCTGGGAGGGCTCTGAGCATCCCTCTGAGAGGGGCACAGCTGCTGCCTGCTGCACCTGGGCTTCTGCCATTTCCAGGCTGAGAAATGTTCCTCAGAGGGGATGTGGGACAGGAGGGCAGCTGCACACCCCCCCTTTGGGCATTTGTGTTCTGAGGTTGCAATGCAGGATGTAACCAGCAGTGTTTATTCTGTTAGCAGCTGTTAAACCAGCTGGGGCAGGGTTTGTTCTTTATCCCTTCCAGGACCCATCCTCCCCGCAGGGGATCTCTGCTGTTCATGGGCCATCGAGGCTCAGGCATGGCTGAGACAATTCCATCATCCATGGGGAGATGCTGCACCCAGGGGAGGAGCCCAGCATTCCTACCTGGATAAACCTGGGATTGGGAACAGCAGCACAGCCTGTGTGCACTGGATTATTGACCTGGATAAACCTGGGATTGGGAACAGCAGCACAGCCTGTTTGGATTCCCAGAGGAAATCCAGACCCATCTCACCAGCACTGGACTTTCAGAGGAAAACTCCACCCTGCTACAGGATCATCTCTGCTCCAACAGAACCACATCTGTCACTGCAGGAGGACTGCAGCCACCATTAGAATTCGCTGCTCCCAACACCCTGACCCGCAGCATGTCAGGTTGTATTCTGACTCAGTCAGTGTGTTTTTTGTACTACTACATTTTTATTTTAATTTTCCTAGTAAAGAAATGTTGTTCCCATTCCTATCTTTGCCTGAAAGCCCCTTAATTTCAAAATCATAATAATTCAGAGGGAGGGGGTTTACATCTTCAAGTGAGGCTCCTGCCTTCCTTAGCAGACACCTCTTTCCAAACTAAGACAATGTGTTACCTAAATATACCCACAGATATGTACAACCAAGGGAAATCCCTCTGCTGCTACAAGAGTTCCTGCTTGTCCAGCAGGCAGTCCCTGGAAGGATCCAATGTTTTCAGCTCTGGGATACAACACTGAGAGGTGCTGATCTGTGCCTCTCAGCACATCACTCATTAAAATTGATCCTCACAGTGAAAACCTGAGCTCCAGGAAAGATTTTTGTATGAACTACGGATATACACTGATGAGAGTTAAGTGGAACAAGGGACCCTCTAAAACCAGGTCACAGAAATGGCAACTGATTGCTCATCTGAAGTGCCCAAAACACCAACATTGCATTGCTGGAAATCTTAGTTCACACACAGATACTGCATTCCATACAATCATAAAGGAGCAGGGGCTGGTAGGGGCTTGCAGCCACTTCACAGCCCAGCCCTCCTTGCTCAGAGCACCATCATCCAAGCCCCTCTGTTCAGGGCAGTGTCCAGCCACAGTCTGAGTAACTTCAGGGATGGAGATTCCACAGCCTCTCCGGGCAGCCTGCTCCAGTGCTCAATAACAATTTAATCACAGCCTACAAAGTTCAGAACAACTACCCTCCTCACTTCATTTTCTGTCCTTACCTTTGATTTCATGTTCTGCCAGATCAATATAAACCTCATTTGGGTCCTCTGCATTCATCTTCTGTTCCTGGAAGTCAAGGAACTGTTTTCCTGTGATTTCCCTTTGTTTATAAGAGAACAAGCCTTGGCAGACACTGGTTGGGCCAATGCATAGAGGCAATATATTGTAACCTTCACCTTAAAACACAAATGTCTGAGGAATACGCTCTGAAGTAAAGTACTGAGAGTTTGTGGTGAATTAATTCCAGTTAAAAATGCACAAATACACATACATGCAGATAAACTATATGGGAAACAGAAAGAATAAGAATAACAGAAGAAAAAACGCTTAATTCACACATTAATCTCACATATATTAAACCTCATTTGCAAAAGTGGTCCCTAGAAGCCCAGTGGATTATTTTGGTTTGTAAAGTTACACATCAAACAAAGTACTTCCAAGACTAAATTCATAACTTTGCCATTATAAAGTTAGACCATCACTCCAAGTTATTTTATGCTTTATTTTATGGGGAAAGTTTTTCTTTCTTTCTTGCCACAATAGCCAAAAGTGTAAAGAATTGTTCTGTCCCACAAAGCCAGCTTTTATCCACATCTGGCTTTTATTGTTCCTTTCCAAGTTTGCTAAACTGTTGCAAATCTTTTGAAAAATGCATACAAATTCACTGCAGACAATTACATCTGACAAATGAAAAAAACATCTTTGTCATCTCTGGACTCTGCTGTACTGCTCTGTATGTGTCTGTCCAAATTCTTCTAATGAGATTTTGGGGCTGTGGGTATTCTATGACCAGTGATTCAGTTCACTTCAATAGCCATCAGATGGCTGTGAGTATCCTCTGTTCTGTGCTGAACCTGTCTAAAATTCGAGATGATGAATAAGGGCTATAAATCCCTGCACTTTCCTTGAACATTATATTCATTAAAAAGAAAAAAAATCAGTTCAGCAATGATGTATGTTGCCAATGTACCCAATCTATCAGGCATTTGACTCTGCTCTCGACTGTAAAGATAGACTGAGATCAATTTTCTTCCTGTCAGCAGCTCAAGTAGATGATTCTCATGCCTTCAGTTCCATTCAGAGAACTCTGCACTGGGTTTGTTAATTCTGATAAAATCTGCTCTAATTTTGTGAATTCTGATATGCTTAATCTTTGTGAAATATCCCTGAAGGATTGCAGAGAGCCACAGTTTGACTGAGATCAAAGCTCCGGCAGACATCCAAGTTCAGTTTGATTTGAAGTGACAAACTGTAGACCCTAAGACTTGATTGTGGCTGCAGCCCCTTGGGATGCTTCAGATACAAATCCTCTCCATGCTTTGATCACACTGCAAACTGTTGCATGAAAATAAAGAAACTACCTCTGAAAAAAAGTCATATTAAAGTTACATTTTGTAAAATTATAAACAATAGCACTTTTCTGCCAGAGGCCATCACAGGAAGCTGCTTTCTAGTACCAGCTCTATGGGCACTCACCATAGGCACAAATATCACTTGTGAGTTGCACTGTAGCCCTTTGGTGAAGCCCTGGACACTCCAAAATATGTCAGCAAGGAAAACCACGAGCAATTAATCTGTTTGCCTTCTCTGGAGGATTAACAGATCCTGAGCTACTGGAACTATGACCACTGTCTCACATTTGCTCACTGAGCAAACCTGGTTTACTCCTGCTGGGGCTGTGACTTTGTGTAAACTGTTATAGGGCACAAATCAAACCCCTGAGAGCATGGATATGTTCTTCCAGGCAATCCAGATCATCTTAGGCTGCACAATTAAATAGGTCAACCTCAGCAGCTTGATAAAAGACTTCAAAAAGATTGTGTCATTATGGCTTTGATGTTTTGCAGACCTGAACTGCATTTGTAAGTGAACGCACTGGAAGCATTAGCTGAAGAGTGCCTATAATAGCAAGTAGGAAAAACAGTAAGAGAGTCCATAATAATACCCCCTTGCCTTCAAATGGAAATGCTTTCTCATTTAGATAGGAAATTGCCCTCATAAACCTTAGCTAAGTATGACCTTATTCTTCTTAGTGTCTACCACTGTGGATAACTATTATATGGAAAAGGATTTTAGATCTGCAGGTCTTTAGAGTCAGAAGTGAAGCTTATTATTGTATCCATTGCTCATAAACTAGCATATAGATTTTGTGCTGTAAAAAAAGCTAAGTCAGTGCTCTTTGGGTGGCAAAAATATATGTTAGAAGAAAAAATAATCTTTTACATGCTGACATATAATGTAATAATTCTATCATAACCAGAGAAAACCTGCAGATGCCTCATGGAACTAGTTTAAGTTAAGGTTAAGAATCTTAATGAAGATTTAAATAAGAAAGCTGCAGTTGGACTTTTTTCAAGGGGGTCTAGTGCCAGGAGCCAGGGAATGGCTGCCAGTGCCAGAGGGCAGGGCTGGATGGGATCTTGGGCAGGAATTGTTCCCTGGCAGGGTGGGCAGGCCCTGGCACAGGGTGCCCAGAGCAGCTGTGGCTGCCCCTGGATCCCTGGCAGTGCCCAAGGCCAGGTTGGACACTGGGGCTTGGAGCAGCCTGGGACAGTGCAAGGTGTCCCTGCACATGGCTAGGGTAGAGATGGGATCTTTAGGGTACCATCCAACTCAAATCACTCTGTGAATGTATGATTCTGTCATTTAAGCATTTCTGTAAGGGGCCCTTGGTTCTTGCAATTTACCATTTCAGCAGACTATGCAAATAATTTACTGTCTCTCATTTCACTGTGATTGGCAATTAAAGTGATATAGGACATTTTCATGGCAAAAATTATGTTATGAAAAGATGTATCACTCCTACAGTCATGAGCAGTCACAAATCAGTCTTTGGTATTCCCTCTGTAAGTTAAAAAGATAATCATCCACTATCTTCCTCAAAATACATTTGAGACTTGATTTCTGGTTCTAAAGTGAGACTGATGTAAGAAACACAAATTCCTTTAGCCAATGCTCGCAGAATTTTTGCAGCCCAGCACCATCCCCCTGTTTCCAGGACAAGGGGACACTTTTGACACACAGGGACCATTTGGAGTGGGTCTCTCCCTCACTCTGCCTGGTCCCAGCTTTTTTATCTGCATGGAGGAGCAAGGACTTGGCCTTAATTCAGTGAGAGTAACAAAAGCAGATAGGAAAGCTTGGGAAATGTGAAGACTCACTCTTTATTCTTTCTATCTGTCCTGTTTCTGTGGCTTGCCACAGTAAAATTGTTGCTTGAGATTGCTTTGAAATCCTTTTGCCCTTTTGTACTAACACATGGCTGGGCAAAGGCAGGTTAAGTCCAATGACTGCAAGGTTCACCCTGGTAATTCATCCTGCATCCCTCCATTTGGAAGCATTCCTTTCCTGGAATCCAGCTCATCACACACTAAAAACCAAACAACTTTTTTTTGCTTAGCCATAAACCAGACCCCAGTTCTTCAGTGCAATGCATCCTGCAGGGATATTTCCACCCTTAAAGCAACATAAGCAACTGCAGCATTCTAAATTAGAAATGATTAGCCACTAGGGGAGGTTTAGAATCCTACTGCACTGACACAAGCTTGCTTGGTAAGACTCACATCCTTATTTATATAATTATAGATAACATCCTCCACTAGGACATGGCATTCTACCATGGATGTATGATATTTCTTTCCCAACTTTACTATATATATATATATACTTATACACATCTCCTAAGCAGCTGTTCCCTTATTGTCAGCAATTTATAAAAGTATAAAGGAAAATAGCTGAGTTTTCAGCCTGCTCATAACTTACAAACAAATTTGGATCAATACGGAAGTATAGAGAGCACTTGAATATTCAGATTATGAACTGCATGTATTGGAAATGTGGTTAGCCAGCTGCAAGGCTCCAGAGTTATCAATTTCAATATGAAACAGTTTATGCCCTTTTCCAAGCAATTTTAGACAAATAACAAAACTGGTAGTAATTGGTCTTAAGTAGCATAAAACTTATTTTAAAAGCAATTACACCCATCAGCATGGTGTCTCCAAAAATCATCTGTGACCTCCCTGAAACTTGGATGTTGTTAAAATGACTCCTCTCACTGCAAACAGATGCACTGATTTCTCTCTGTCCTTTGTGGCCTTGTTTACTTCAGGAATATTTGTTGAATTTAAAATGGTGCTGACTTACTCCCACCACACTGATGGCATCAACTCTTGCAAAGTCAATAGCAAGTTGTGTAAAATGTGTACCTCTCATCCACTACTACCCAGCTCTTTATATTATTTTAATGGTGACTTAGAGCTTCCTTAATTGGGCCTCACCTTCCTGCCCAACAGGCAGGGATAAATCATTGGAATCACTGCACCAGGCTTGTTCTGTGGTAGGTGCCACACATTCCATCACTGACAAACTTCCAGGGGCTGACCCCTCACAGAACCCATCCCTCTGCCCACTGATCGTGTTTTTCTGAGCAGTTTCAGCATGGATGTGCTTCAGCTCTCCTTGCAGAGGCTTGCACTTCCCCAGGTTCCTGCATGGTAGGGGATAGTGACAGAAAATGGAGCAGATTTGCACTGTGAAAGAACACATCCACTACAAACAGGTCTGTGAGACAAATTCATCACAGTTTCAACTCAGTCAACTCAGTTTCAACTTTTTATAAAACAAACTAACATTCTGGAGTTCTTTATTAATTTGAAGTGCTTCATTAAGCACACAGAAGGAAAAAGCTTCTGTCTTGAGACTCAAAGTGGTTCACCTGGAGAAAGATCTATGTGGGACCTCCCCTGTACGATCCTGCCAAAGAACACGGAGAAGTTTTCCAGGCAAAGAAAAGGTCAGAATTTATTAAGATACAGATATTAAGAAGAAAGAGCAGAAATTACTTTTTGTAAGGAACTCTTCCTTAGTTTATTCTGTCCCTATAGGTGCATCCTTGCCTCCCAATTTTCAGATTAACCAATGAATATGAATTGTGGGAACTCCAACCCACCCTCTTTAACCCTCTCTAAGCTTTTCTCTGTCCTTTCTGTGACCTGGTACCTACTGTCTGCTCTTTTCAGTCTCACTGCTCCATCTAGAAGCTCACAAGTCCTTGTTGTGACCCTCCCCATCTCTCCTCCTGCCTTCCTCCCACTGAAGTCTCTGGAATTCTTTCTGCTTTGGATATTCAGTTGCCAACAGCAAACAAAACATCTCCTTGTTCTTCCAGAGGGCTCACTTGAGCCATCCCAGTCACTGAGGAGCAGAACACAAAGGAAGAACAAATGAATATAACATGTTCTATCCAGCATATCCATAAATACACAATCAGTTCAAATATGAACCCTTGCTCAGGGCAAGACCACCAAAATCCTCCTTGAATTAGAAGGGAAGGTGAAGCAGCAGCAATAACACCTCTGTGCATCTCAGAGCACTTCACAGCAGCAGCTGGGTGATATCTCCATTTCATTCAGACGTGAACTAACAAAGTTTACTGAGGTACTGGTAAAATAAACCCCTTGTGTCAGGGGTATACACAGGCTGAGCTTTCCAAAGGGAAAGCAGAAGGAATCTGCACAGAAAAGTCTTAAAAGGAAGGTTCAAGAGCAAGTCCGTAACATGATGTTGAGCAGACACCAAGATATGTCAAATAACTGCAATTCACATGGCCAAGGAAGCCCGCACATACAATTTTGGTGCTAATTATAATATATTAAATCCTTATTACTACATCACACTGCTTCTGGTTTTCCATGCTCGTGATGAACTTAGTTAATTAGGTTACAGATAGCACTGAGAAATATTCAGAATAGCATGTAAAAAATGCAGTAATTTGGGATTCTAGTCATTAAGGAATCTCTACCCTTAGTGATTGCTGTCATCATGGATGATCTAACAGCCATTTGAGCTCTGTGTTTGCTGAGAATAATCATAACTCTTCAGGGAGAATTTATACACTGTCTAGCAGCTCTGGACCTCTTGACTCTGCCCAGAGGCAATTAGGCTCTTTATAATGGCATCAGGAGAATCATAGGAAGATTTTTTTTTCCCTGTGTCTCTCTATGCCATCTCTCCCTGCATCTCCTTTTTCATTTAAGTATATGCTAAAGAGAGAAGATAGAATCACATCATGACTGTGAAAATAGAAGTCATTCTCCTAAATGGAAGACCACACATCTTTTCCAATAATGTGACAGGAGCAGGGGGCATGGATAGTCTGGGGCTATCCTGGAAGCCAGGATTAAGCTACTTTTGCTCATTAGACATCTCCTGTATAAACTACCAATGTTCTACAGGACTTCTGAATCCTCTCTCACACACACACAAGAGTACAAATGCATTTGCTTCCCTTCCCTAATGTTACATCATTATCATAAAAAATCCAACATGTTATTTTATATAAAGCCATAAACATGATTAACTGGAGCACTAATTCTCCTGCAGACAATGAGCAAGCTTTCAGCTTCTCAATCGGTCCCACTGACACAGACCTCATGGAAGGGAATGAGATTTCCACAGGCAGACTGAGAGTTTTATTCCTGTGTTACTTTGTGGTTATACCTGCCCCTAAATCAAGGGCCTGGTTCATGCAGTACTAACCCAGGATGAAATCCTGCTGGATTTCAAAGGCATTTTGCTGGTGCTCAGACTGCAGGAGTGTTGGCCAGGGTAACTAAACGTACACTGACATGTTAAATGAAAGACTTCTGAGCCTGTTACAAATGCATTTTCCCAGCAGAGTAAGAAGGAAATGTCAGGAGCACTTTATTAGATGCCACACACTTAAGCAATTTGGGCTTGGTTTCCTGATTCTCCACATTTGCTGTGTTCAGGTGGGCAAGGAGCTTCCCTGGAACCCTGCACTGCCACTGCTTCCCTCCCACTGCTGCTGCAGTTTCTCTCTTTTGAGACAAAACTTTCTGTCAAGACACAGATGTTTTATCACATCCTGTTTCTTATTACAGCACAAGAGCTGAAGTTCTGGAGACATTCTAGAAACATAATAATGCTCACTTTATTCACTGGAACATTTTGCTTTATACATACTTGAAAGCCAGTTCATTTTTAATTCTAACACCATTTTATTTTGTTTGGTCATCTTTCAATTTCAAACAAAATTTTCCACTCTTTTTTTCATCATGTCTTCTATATATAAATGATCTGTAGGGTACAAATGAACATTAACATCATGAGCTAGCATTATTTTAAAATCAATATTGGAAAATATAGTATCAAGCAGACACTTTTAAAGACTGAATCCTCTGGTATAATTAGCATGGTCCTGCATTAGCCCTGGGCAAGTAAAATGAGATAGATGACCTAGACAGAGAGGGACTTTTTTATTTTTTAAGTGTGCACTAGAATATATTAATGCTAGATTAGTCTTGCCTAGCGCCTCTCCTGCATCTTTGAGGAAAAAATACAACAGAGAGAAAACTCTTTGGAAATAATTACAATATCATATAGAACAGGTATTAAGAAAAAAACCCATAGATTTACATTAAAGCCCTGCAGGATTATTGTGATGTTTTGGACACCTGAATAACAATTACTTCAATCACTGCATCATTGTCTTGGCTCACTCATCCCTGGCTTCAGGGACCACAGAGGACAAAAGCAGGAGCTGCAAGTCTCTTCAGGCTTGCATGTTTCTAGTATTAAGCAGTCTAGGAACAAGTGGAAAGATTGGGATAGACATAGATGTATTCTGTCCTTATGTTCTGCCAGCTATATTCTTATTTGCTGGAAGGTTTTAAAACTGTTTTGCCACATTGAAATTGTTGCTAAAACTCTCAAAGACAGAGCTCACCTGAGACAGTGAGACTAGTTTAACTGAGCCATGTTTACAGTTACAGGATAAACAGTTGCATAGCTGATGCAAGAATTAAAAGATGAAAACCTGCTCCATCCAGTTTAAATGTCTCCTCTATGGTGATGTCAAATATATTTATTTATTTTTTTTTACCTGTGGTTTGACCTACAGACTCACAAATTGTTTTGTTTCGAGATGTGTGCAGAGATGTCTTTTTAAGGTGAACAGTTTAATGTGAGGAAATGACAAAGATATCTAAATATAAAATCCTTCTGGTGGCTTGGCACTGACCCCAGTGAAAGTTTTCAGATAAAGCATGCTGGAAGTGACAAGTACACGAGCAGGACTTTTTTGTTTACCTCCAGGGCAGCACAGTCATTCACAGCCTGAAGAAATTCTTCTGATGAGAACGTTATAACTTTGTGTTGTATTTAATCCCCACATTAATAGGGCTCTGAAAAAAATCCTGAATAAAGACCTGGCTGGGGAAGACAGCCAATAACACATCATTCAAAGGGTAGCCAAGAAGGAAAGTGGGCAGTGATGGTGAAGAGACAGTAATTGGTTTCCTCTGTACCTGTCAGAAAGCTGCTCAGTTGCTATATATTTAAAATCCTCTTCAGGTGTAAACCAGATCACAGGGGACATCCCCACCTGAATTATCCACAACTTTGTACAGAACAGAGAATGCAAGTATTCATTTCACAAAGCTGGCAGGGAATGGAATTACCAAGGAAGTCTCATCCAATCTGGGTTATTAAATTAGCATATATAGAAACTAGGAAAATGTATTTCAGGAAGTGATACAGAGGTTTGGGAGGTGACTTCCTCTGTCCTTGCCTGTCTCCCTTATCTCCATTTGCAGTACCATTAACAGAGAGGTTTTACCCTGCTTTCAGTGTTTAGTATTTAGGGCCAGGAGTGCAATATTTCTGCAATATGGCAGCACCAGTGCAGCACTGCAAAGCTGCCTTGCCAAGGGCTGAGCTCTTACAGGCACTGCCAATCTCACCCACACACGTGAACATTCTAGAATTCATCTCCCTTTGAAATAAGGGAAGCTGGACCAAATATTATAATTTGGTTCTAATTCCTCTCTCAACAACAAACCGATAAAACCCACAAGGACTCACCAAGCCTAAGGAATTATATTCCCTGTCCTGTTTATTTTTTAGCATAATAATTTTACATTTATCTTTTTCCTCTGGATCCCTGCAGAAACAAAATTAACATTTTTAACTGCATGTTTTACCTTTGCCATAATAAAAGAGAAGAGTTATGGCTAAGCTTTTGAGCATCAAAATCAAATGCAGTATTGGTAAAGCAATTTCTGTGAAATTTGTAAACAATATATTGCCTGGAAGAGTCTGCTGTTGATAGTCATTTTGGACTGAGTCCTTTATAGCTACTTATTCTAACTTGGCGTTTCCAGCCTGTTAAAATGTCATATGGATAAAGAAGTAAATTTTGACAGCTGTGACAGGATTATCATTGCCAAGGAAATCCTGGTACTCATATGTTTCAGGACATCTATTTTGCTTTGTCTCTGGCCTTGCCTGAACTAGAAATTACCTTCTGAAACAAGAAGAGAAACACAACAAAAGAGAGAACCGAAATATTGTTATTCTTTTGATGCTTGAAATTATAGGAATAAGAAAAAATCTTTTAATGTCGTTATTTAACGCATTTTTTCAGATTTTGAGGGAACACTGGCTCCTCTCTTCAAAGACGTGGCCAATATGGATTTTATGTGGGCATAGTGAGTTTACAGGGGGGTTTGCTCATATCTGTGTTAGAGGAGAAACACTGGAAGGTTCCTGTGGCATCAGCCACTCAATCTGTTCAGCCATGTGCAAAGGGGACATGGAAAACCCCAAGTGGTACTTGTAGCATCCTCAACTTTGGGACCAGAGGAATTGCCATGATTGATCGATCCAATTTCAATATCCTATCTCTGATGAACACCAGTATCCAAACACACAGAAACTGCAAAGAGACAGAGGACAAATGCAACTCAATGCACTGATTCTCCTCCTCTTCCAGCAAACAAAAATTGAAATAGCAGGAAAGACAAAGAGTGGCAATAACTGTTATTTGTGCTGCCATTCACATTCTGCCTCCCAGGGTTCACTCCTGAAGATTTCCTGATATAAAGAGCATGTGAGTTACAGCAATTGCAATGCTGATTTCTGGGGCTGAAATACCAGCCCCAGAAATACAATCTCCCAGTAAGTATTGGTTCTAGCAACTGTAGTAGTACTGATGTAATTCCTCTGAGCAACTGGAAAAGGGGATATGGAGGCAGTAAAGTGGTAATAAATATTTGATTCAAGGTTACCAAATGCTTAGCTTTAGTCTTAATTCATGACAAGGTGGTTTTTAGAAATATCTTAGGAACATCTTAGGCATGTTCTTTCCTACCCAGGTATTTCATTGCATGCAGCCATATATTTTTGGAACTAGCAAGATGACTGTGGATTTGTCATGATCCACTTTCTGAGCTGTGTTTATACTGACACAACTAAATGGACTCTTCTTTTGACACTCTGACTTCCAAAACTACCATATACCTGTATCTGCAAGGTCTCCAAATCTTGATTCACATCTCAGATTTTGTCTTCAGAATTTTGCTAATTCACCTGTTCCTAAGCTGCTGTAATTTATATAGTAACAGTGTGGGGTACAGCTCAGTACCCAATATCAGGTCTTGTTTTTAAACAGAATGGTAAAAAGGCCTTCCTTTCCAAAACCAGCCACTGCATACCCATGCACTGGTGGCGTCTATTTATTCTGACTGAAAGATACACATAGCAGCAACAATTTTGTGATATATGCACACCTCTAACAGTGTTATAATGGTACAAAAATAGTCATTGATCACTGTGTTCCCTTTGGCCAATCACATAAAACACCACAGAGGATATTCTGCTGCCCTATGGCTCTTTGAAAATCTCCTGTAGGTGAGCCTTGTGCTTCAATGTATAATTTACAAGCACTGAAATGCTAATGTTAACACCACTTTGCAGCACACTCCCTTGAGCCATGTGCTGTCTCATCAGAGATGCCTTTCCTGATGGTTTACTGAGCCACTTCATAGCCTGTTCTTGCCTTCACCCCTTCCCTCTTCCCCACAGAAGATCAGAACAAACACGATGCTCACACCCTGCCATTTCACAAGCATGGCCTGAAGAACAGCCAGCAGCAACAAAAAGGCCACCAGCACTCAGCCACTTGTGAAAAGCATGCCCTTCTCAAGCAGAAACAGTGTTTTCCCATTCTTTTGTTAGAACAGCCTCTTTGTTGCCTAGCTAATGAAAATGTTACAGCTGACAGTCAGAACTTAAGGAAAAAAACAGAGAAAGGCCTTAAGGTAAGGGTAACTACAGAAGTTCCATTATAGTTTCTTTGACTGAGGGTCAAAGCTGCCAAGGTATTTAGGTACCCAAAGCTAGATGGTGTGTTAGACATTAAAAATACTTGAGTGCCTCTCTAAAATTCACCAACAATCCTAGTGTGTCAGATTCCTAAATGCAGGAAAAATCTGGTCCCCAAACTACCTCATGTGAGCCTGATTGTACATATAACAGAACAAAAGCTGCTATATTGTGACATATATTATCTGTCTCCCCTTAATTGCACACACAAAATCTTGCAACTGCTTTCAGCATCCATTTCACACTTGCAGGCTTTCCTTCACTCTTGTGCTGCTGGTGGGGATGTCAGGCTCAGTCAATTTGCATTTGTGAGTGTGGGGTTTTGCATGGGCAAACGGGTGCACTCAACACCAGTTATGTTTTGCAAGGGTGATGCCAAATGCCAATGGGTTTAGCTTTGAAAAAAACTCAACCAACCTCCTACACTTCTTTCCCTTTTCACCTGTCCTATGTAGAAATGCAGAGTACCCATACTTCAGAGTGAATCAGCTCCCACACGTACCAGAAGGCTTGTACCATCTCCACAGGATGGCAACTCTGCTCAAGACTGTTTTCCCTCTCTCTTCAAAAATTGTTCCCTTTGATTTTTGACATTGTTTGCATCATGTAAAAATTATGTTCACTGAATAGTGAAACTAGTAGGTGCTACACAAAAAGCCTCAGGCTGTTTGAAAGATTTTGTAGCTGAAACATTGACAATATTCTGCCAATGGTCTTTTAAATACTTAAGTAAAATACAAACACAGATTAAAATCCTTGAGAAAGCCATAATTATACATTTATAGATAATTTGTCTATTTGAAGATTTTATTACCCACACACCTCCACTTAATCCCGGTGTTTTTGCAGCAGCCAAGTTCATGATACTACAGCTAAGGTTTTGTCAGCACTTTAATTATTAACTTGTTTGTACCATGACTACAAAGCATCTTACTTGTCTGAACTTGCTGCTGAGGCTTCAGGTCTTTTAGTGTTTCTTCAGATAAACCCTGTGTCTGTACCCTGTGAGCTCCCCAGCTCTGCCAGGAATAAGCTTAACACCTAAAGACCACTTTGAAACCCCTCTAAACCTGGTGTAGGAGGATAACTCATCAAGAATCAGCAGTAAAATCTTTTAGAATGTTCATTACAGCCAAAAATAACCAGCCACTGACTTCATTTCCATAGACACAAGAAAAGTTTTTGCTTTGATACCAGACACAATATTTTCAATGATAACATCTAAACAAGTTTTGCCCCTAATTTTTCTGTATTTTGTACTCCTTTAGCCATACTTTTCTGTTGTGTGCTTACAAAACATTATTTTAAGAATATATAATTATTAGAAAGACTGGAGGGATTCAGAAGTTCTCCTAGTTAATAAGATTAATTACTGTAAAATTTTAAGTCAAGTGTAATTAATTAGTAGCTGTTCTGATGAAATTTTAAGAGATTTAAGGGTCAAGCTACTTCTACTGTTTGGCAAATTGCTCCCTGCAATGCAGCTGGAAGAGGTTTCTAAATCTAAGAAAGGATCTTTGACATCTTACATGAGCAGCACCACAGCACCCAGCTGTTGCAGCAGCCCTCTTGTTAGAGGGCAGAAATCAGCTGAGGCACAAACATCTTGTTTATCACAGCACAAAAAGGGTCCTGCTTTATTCCTCTTTACAGCTCAGCCATCCTGACTCCAACCATTCACTGACTCTGCCTGCTGCAGGCTCCTGCTGGAGGTTTCCCTTCCAGCCTCTGTCTGCTGGTTATTCCTTGCTGAACTCTGACTGCAGTGATTGGTGTGCAGACTGTGACTGCAGGTTCCAATAAGAAGCTCTGAGTGCAGATCCAGACTGTCCTCACAGCAGGGATTCTCTCTTCCCCAGGATCCTTCTGCTTCATGATTCTCTTCCATGATGATCCTCCCTCACCAGCTCACCCACTTCCTTTTATCACACTTTATTGGCAATAGCTGTGACCCGTCAGGGTGAAGCTGTATTGGGTAATTAACATAGCAGTTACTTATCAGGAGCAAGGTCACCTGTATTCCCTTCTCCTTCACCCATGGACTCTGAGGAGTGAGAAGAAAGGTGAGAGTAGCATGAACTTGTCAAGAAGCCTCAGTGAGTGACATTGCAGTGACCCACCAGAGTCATGCTGAGGCAGCTTCCAGATAAACAAGTTATTTCCTGTTTGCATCAAAGTGCCTGAGCCAGAGGGAACTAATTCCAGTTTAAATGTTTTCACTGTTTCTGATAGAATTGTTGGTCATACATGGGTAGACAATGGATTCTATATATTTTGAATTTTTGTTGGGTTTTGTGGTTGTCTCTTGCAGTGTGACATAATTTTTACATTCTTTGGGCAGTTAATGGGGGATCAGATGTACAAATGTGAATCAGCCCAAAACCACAGGGAAAGTTGTTTCAGAACTGAAAGATGTCTGAATGAATGTGTTACCCTTCAGATGGAACTGAGGAGCTTTTCTACATTTGTTTGTACCTTAATACCTTATTTTGCAAAAAACCTCAGCAAGTCAGTATCACCCAGCCCTCCTTTCCATGTGATAACAGTTTTGTTAGAAAATAGGGAAAATACACTGCTGTGGCATTTTAACTTCTTTTTCTTGTCCTCTCTTGTTGGCTAATTATTTCTTTGAGGTTAAATGAGCTAATTATGCCTATATCAGGGCTCTTTGAGAAGCAAGAATCACTTTCTGTTGTTGATAATTAAATGAATTGAACTTGATTCTTGGTTTGGGATACAGTTCTAGACATTTTTCTTCCTTGTACACAGTATAAAGTAGCAAAAATAATTGCAAGTTATGTTTTGTTGATGACAGAATGGAGGCAGCTTTTCAGCTGTGGTGTAAAAGGTTCTGTAAATTGATTTAAATTAATAAGGGTGAGAGGAAGGAAAAAAGAAGGGGAATTGTACCCCTTCTACTCATTCTTGAACAGCTTTAACAATCTTACAATAGCTAGAGAATCCATCAAAATTTCACATGATATTTAGGAGGAGAATATTATGTGAATTCCTTTCACAATTGTCATGTGACTATACTGTAGATTTTTTTTTTCCTTTTAATTTCACTCATCAAGTCCTGTGCATGTGATGCTTGACAGTGGAACTCCAAGGAGCTGCAAGCTCTTATGCAGAGGTCAGGTATGCTGCAGACAGCACCTATTCTTCTCACTCTGGAAACAGTACCCTCTTTGATCTGAGAGATATTGTCTGCCAGCATAAAAAAGTGTTTCAGTCTTCATGCTAGTTGTGCTCTGCTTCCTGACCAGAGGATCTCACCTGTATCCAACTGCACAAATTATGTATAGCACAGAAAGGCAGAGGGGTCTACAGCAGGGCTGAAGATCTAACCTTTAAATTCAGAGAGAGCTGAGAGCTGCAACAAAACATGCAGCTTTCATTCCAAGTGCTTCTCTGAGCTTGGATCCAGCAGCCAGATGCTGAGAGCTTAATTAAACATGTGTGTATAATTGCTCTCTCCTAGGCCACTTTAAAACACATTTTTATTTCAGTCATCCTTGTTGGCATTACCAGCTCTGTGGACAGAGGAAGGTGAATGTCCATGTGGTCATACTCTCAATGTGCACTGGTCACGTCTGCAGAATTCCCTGTCTGAGTGTGAGGATGGAGTCAAAGTCTGCAGACCCTGGTGGGGTGGGGAGCGCGATGGGCTGGGGACACACACAGGTGTAATTCAGCCTTTGCTACCCGGGGGGAAAAACACCCTGGAGAACAACAGGGATAGGTCTTCACTGAAAGAAGATGTTTGGGGAAATAAGAGCTCTGGAGAGAGAAGCAGAATCTTGGGATAACCTTTTTGGCTGATGACAGCAGGAAATAAGCACTGGCTGGGATGGAAGGGTCTGGCCTGGCTCTGTGGGTAACCCATGCCCAGCTTGGCTTGTTGCTGGTTTGCCACACCCCAATACTCCCCACATCTGCAGCAACCCAGTGCAGAGACCAAGGTTCATTTCCTTTGTCTTTTTAATATTTATGTCCTCCTGCAAGGGTCATTTAACTATTTCCAAGCATAGTTTAAACTATTAAATCTCTCCTCATTTTAACCCCAAATCTGAATATACAGAGCCACATGTTTGGCATATATGATTGATATTACCTGACTGGGCGAGCTTATGCTGTGAAGATCACAAGTGGAAGTCTCCAGCAATAAAACTCTGGCACTTTGGGAACCCAACTTTTGTACAAATTTACTTTCTTTCCTCCAAGTGTCAGAAAATATGAGAGCAAAGAAACTTTTCATTCCTATGTTGCCAAGAAATTGTTTAATATGCAGCTTGAATCTTCCAGGTGCCACAACAATGCAATTTGTCCATGAATTGGCAATGATCACTTCAGTCCAGCCTGGGCTTTGGTATTCGTATTTGGCTCTCTTGAGCTGATGTACAATTAGATCCATATTGTATATTTTTAGTCTGGGTGGGAACATGTTCCTTTTTGACTTCTAAAATCCCTAAGATTCTCTTTAACATCTGACACCAACTTTAAGGTAATTAATGCTTCATTTGCAGTTTCTTCTCCTGCATTTACATTTATCAACTGTAGAACTGCAGAGAAATGTTCTTCTCTAGGTTACAGCTCTGTCAACCAGGACAGTTTCAAACAAAAAAAAGCATGTGACCCTTTCACTGGGGTATGCTGTCATGTTGATGTTTGCTTCTCTTCAGGAAACAACACATGTGGAATATATAAATGTTTATATTGGCAAAGGATATTGGGAAATTAATGTTTTTTAAAATATGAACTGCAAAAGGGTGGTGTTTATGGAAGGGTTCTTCAAAATCTTAATAGGAAAAGCTTATGGAATATAATAGAAAGTAAATATTTCTTTTGTATGCTCAAATCTAGGTTTGCAGATAGACTCTTTATATAGTTACATTTCCACCTTTATTAAAAAAATCAAACTTATTTGCATGACAAAGATATTTTCCTTCTGCTAAATTATTCTAATGGGACTTGGTAGAGATAAAAGTAAACTGTTAAAATATTCTGCATGGCTAAGTCTGCTATCTGCAGGTAATATTCATTCACTAAGATAACATTTTTAGGGTTTGGAACCTAGCTTCTTGAGGGTAAAAATAAGCCTTTATCTGTCCTTCAGGATTATTAACAGTAAGTGATTTCCACATTAACATCAATAGCAATAATGAAGATGTCCTTTTCAATTCATCCCGGGGAACTTTGAGTGAGAACTGTTATTTGGCTGGGCTTCACTCCTTAATAGAGTCCAAAGATAATTGGGTATTGAAAATTCCATCTAAATCAACCAAATAAATCTTTCGGTTACCAAATTAATAATTTCATTGATGCCATCAGCCTTCAATTTTCACTCCATTAAATTCCTAAATTCATCTGAGAATGGCATAGCAAACAAATTAAAATGAGTTTCTTATAAAAATGAGAATGATAAGATTATGCCTTCTAAAAAAGCAATTTAACTCCAATAAATTATTTTTAAATTATTAAATGAGGCATTGCATTAACTATAAAAAAGGAGCATAAAAGGGCACCAGCCTACAGAAAATAAGACATCTATAGACCCCTATAACCTTGGACAATTATATCTGTAATAATTGGCTCATAAAACTTTATGGCAACTTGTACAATATTCCTTTTTCCTTAAGATATCATTGTGATCAGCAGGATGATTAGACAGAGAGGAACAGAGCCCTTTTT
>VWYP01004200.1:0-88587 GCA_013400435.1 Pycnonotus jocosus | reverse complement strand
TTTTTTTTTTTTTTTGTCCTCAGGAGCACATGGCTAAATGTTTCCAAATAGCCTCTTGTTGCTTTGCTCAACACAGAGCATTAGAGCAGAGTGTTACCTGCTCTGGGTGCAGTAATAAATCACATTTAAACTACATCATGCTGCAGTTAGGCAGCTTAGTGTCAAGGAGGAATTCAGGATACAAGACAAGCAAATTCCATGACTGTTTTCTTTAGAATATGTGCTCAGTGCGTTGAAGGTTTGAACCTTTAAATGTCAGGTTCAATACATTGTCTCCCTTTTCAGCTCTTCTTCCATCAACTTCATAGAAGGCTGAAATTCCGAGGAATGAGCAAAAAACAAACCAGCAAGAGACTGCTGTAACATCTTGATAGCAAAGCAGTGTGAATAACAGATGTATTTTATATTTATTCCAAAACGAGGAATAAACACTGCCTCCAGCTCTCGTGGGGGAATGCCATCAATAATGTACAAAAACTAAACCACATGGAGCTGCAGGAGTGTTCCCACATGCCCTGGAGGTCTGTCCAGGTGAAACTGAGGGCTGTTAAATGACAGGCTCAGCCCTGTGGCTGCCCTGGCACAGAGAACTCCTCCTCCCAGTCAGGTCCAGCTCCTTCCCAAGCCTTGCTGTCCCTGCAGGGATGGGAGCTGAGTGCCACAGTCAGACAAACATTGCCCTCTCTACTTGAAAACCCGATGCTGTCAAAGGCAGGCAAGCTTTCCACTGATTCCAGTGAAGCCCCGTGGCTTAGAGAAGGGAATTGTGATGAAGCCAGATCGACCCCTTGTTTTCAGGAGATAACAGGCACAGAGAGTCACTCTAAACCACAACTTCTAATGAAAGCCTTGTGGGCACACATTAAACCCTTTCCAAAGATCCTTTGCTTGCTTCCTCTCACTACAATGAACCAGCCTTCCCTCAATCCAGAGATGAACCCCTGCTGATTCCAGTAATTCTTGCTTCTATAAGCTAAATCCTTTTGTGGTTTTCCTTCATTCTCCATTCTGCACATTCCAGCTAAATTTAAAATGAAACAGGTACCAAACCAGGCAACATTAAAGAACCAGAGGCATGAACTCGATCCAACAATGTGAGTTCTGTTTGAATTAATGCACTACAGGGTTTAGATATCCCCGATTTCTTCACCTTTGATTTCCCAGTGATGTCCAGAATAAATAATTGCCTTATTAAAGGACTTCTGAAGCCAATAGAGCAAGGTAAAAAACACTGAAGTCACCAATTCAGCCTTTGATTCTATCTGACAGAAAATTAAAAATGAATGAGAAAAAAAATTAATAATAAATGTATTCATGGCCTTATTGGGATTCATGACTCTCTTGCCAACATTAAATAAGTTCAACCAATTGTTCTCCTTAAAGTGAAATAGCATTGGAATACCAACTGTTCAAGCAGTATCAGTATTTTCCTTTGGTATAGTAAATTTGTAAAAAAACCCAACTAACATAACACTGTTTCAATTATAAAATTCTTAAGGGTAATACCCACCCCATCTGCCAAAGGACAGGGGGCATTTTATGTCTGAAGGTGTACAATCAACACAATTCATAGACCCTTCTCAAATATCAGCTCAAACACAAGGGGTTTGACAAAATTCTAAAACTGTGGCAGAACTAAACAAAGTCTGGTCATGGAAGATGGAAGGAAATAACAAAAGGAAGCTCGTACTAGGATGCTGCCTCCATGAGTAGTTACAGCAATGCAGATTTATAGTTCAGTGTGGGGATCCCTAGGAGTCGCAGGAACCCTTGGGACAGAAGGGCTCTTCTCCTCTTCCTCAGGTTTGCAGTCCAGCTCCAGCAGGGTCAGCTGAGATCTCAGCAGTTTGCTCTGGCTTTTATTCACTCAGGTCCTGAAAACTCCCAAGGGTGAAGACAAGACCTTGTTTTGTGACCTTTAATTGTCAATCATGTGGAAAGCTACCCCTGTGTGTCAGTTCTGAGTTCTTGGTTCCATTGCTGTGCACTGTCCATGTCACCATGGCCACTGTGAGCAGCCTGGTCTCATCATGGCTAAACATCAGAAGGATCTGGCATTCCTCTGAGCCCAGCACCCTCCCACTGACTGACCAGCCTCAGATCCTCAAACAAGAGTCAGTACAGCTATGGCAGATACCTTTCAGCTTGTCCCATCCTTCAGGCAGCTGAAGCTCTTCAGTTCTACTGGCAGTGTTTTTTTCACCCTTTCTCGGATCAGTCTCACCACAATTACATATAATGATCCCCAAACAATGAAAGTCTGACAATGAAAAAAATACCCCTTAAATGACCAAAACCTGAGAAGAGAAAGCTCTACCATTTTCAATGCATATCTGGGAAAATGAAGCAAAATGAGACTGAGGAACTTGTAAAGGACAGCAGACAATAAAAGGTCAGTGGCACTGGATACAGTTGTGAGAGATGTCAGCGTGACATTCATCAGGAAAGCACAAATTCCTTTTAGCTCGGGGACTGAAGTAAGAGCTTGTTCACTAAAAGTCATCCTGCTGTGGGTCAGTGCAGTGTGAGAGGCAGCACCAGAGCAGTCCTTGCCCTACCTGGATGCACAAAACGTTCTTAGCAGAGTGGAGTGGGATGTCATGTCTGTCCTGTTTTGTGCAGCAGGATCCCATGCACTCACCCGCTCTCCTGCAGCTGAGCTTTCCAGAGCCATTAGTCCTGGGTTCAGCTGGAATAAAGTTAGTTTTCTATCTCGTGCTGTGTTTTGGGTTCAGCATGTGGATGACACGTGAATGTTTTAGCTGTTGCTCGTAGAAGGGAATACAGGTGACCTCACCCCCGATGAGTAACAGCTGTGTTAATTACCCAATACAGCCTCTCCCCTCATGAGTTACAGCCATAGCCACTAAAGATAAGTGTGATAAAAGAGTTAGCTGGTGAGGCTCATGAATGGGGTGATCATGAAGCAGAAGGATCCTGTGGGAGAGAGAATCCCTCCTGTGAGGTCAGTCTGGGTCTGCAGTCACAGTCTGGCTGGGTAAAAGCCTGCAGTCACATTCTGTACCCCAATCCCTGCAGTCACAGTCTGCACACCAATCCCTGCAGTCAGAGTTTAGCAGGGAATAACCAGCAGTCAGAGGCTGCAAGGGAAATCTCCAGCAGGAGCTGCTGCAGGCAGAGTCAGTGAATGGTTGGAGTCAGGATGGCTGAGCTGTAAAGACGAATAAAGCAGGACCCTTTTTGTGCTGTGATAAACAAGATGTCTGTGCCTCAGCTCATTTCTACCGTCTACAAGAGGGCTGCTGCAACAGTTGCTCACCCTAAGTCAAGGATGTCTCAGTTTCCCACTGCATGCCAAAGAGGAGGGCACAAGATCCAGGAGGGAGCTCAGCCAGGACAGCTGACCCAAAGTGGCCACAGGGGTGTTGCAGACTATGGAACATAGAAACTGAGGGGATTGGTGGGAGGGGCTGGTCACTGGTGAGGCATGGCTGGGCATGGGTCAGTGAGTGTGAGCAATTCCATCATGGTTTTAATTGGATTTTACTCCCCTCTCTCTTTTGTCTTTTAGCACTATTATCCTCATATTTCATTTTATGTCATGTATTAAATTGGTATCTCAACCTGGGGATGTTACCTCCCTGATTCTCCCCATGCCACCAGGACTGTGTGTGAGTGTGGGTGGCCATGTGGTGCTGGGGTTAGACCATGACAGAATTCTCAGCCTCAATCCATCTCTGCACGGGGCCCAGGAGAGATTATCCAGCAGTTCTCCCCACAGTACTCAAGAGCAAAGCAATTTTGCTGCCTTAAGGGTGGGATGACAAGCTACATACCAGAAAAATGCTGATTTATGGGGTTGAAATAAGTAAATTTAAATTAAGATCTGTAAATGATGGGCAGGAATGTCTAATACAACAAGCCTTTTAATGCCATGCATGTTCCCATGTTTTAATTCATAAATGACATTATCTACTATTATGCTTTCAATGCACTTGTTTGGTTAGGGTTGACATTTTATATCACTCTATTTACTGATTAGATTCAGAGTCAAAGGAAAAGGAATATAAATTAGTTTTTCTAATTACTGCAAGGCTATATCCACTGCCAGTCTATTTCCAAAGTAATTTCTGTGGCTCATTCCCTGGAAACTGCCTTGCAAAAGACAAGACTAAAACAACTCTAAATCTTTGATTGGGGAAAAAAAAAAAAAGGCAAAAAATGCTGGCAAAATCTGCAGCTGCACAGCTGGTGAGAAAACTGATTGTCCAGACTCCAGCACCAAAGCCTCAGCTCCACATCACAGGGTACCCAGATCAAGTGTTCTATTAATTTACAAGAGCCTGTTATGGCCCTGCTCATTCAGGAAAATCAAGGAATATCTGCCCTGGTGTCAAAGTAAATTATAGTGCCAGAAATAAATGCAATGTTAAATTAGCAGCAAAGAAATAAGGTAAAAAATATATCTCATAAAAAACCCAGAACAAATGCTTTCTGCAGCTCAGAGCAACAATTAAAAAAAATTGTATACAAAAAATAAAGGAACTCATCTTTGCTGAGTGAAGTAGATTCCTTAGCTTTGTGTAAGTGGACTTTCTGTCTTTTTACTTTGAAAATTGATTTAGTATTTGGCTGTTGGATCAAATTGATTAACAAGATAATTCCAATAACTTCAGTGGCTTATTCACAGGGATAAATTAAAAGCTCATGTAAATATATCTGTAGATTTCAATCGGTTTTGGATCAGAACTTGTATGTAAATTTGCCAAGTGATAGAGAATGTGTCTCAGTGGGGCACATTAGCTTAAATATTCTTGTCAAAACCATACCCCATCTCCAATCCATAAAATTAAATAAGAGCTCATAAACTTATAAATATGTTTATTAGTCTTTCAGAGACAGGCACAGACTAGTAAACATTTCAAAGTCTGCATCTCTCTAGCCCCAAGGGTACCTTCTTTAAAGAAGTCATTGATTTTTGTCATCAAAAAACAAGTATTCAAGTAACAGTCTCAAACACAAGCTGATGGTAAAGTACCCAGGATTCCCAAAGGTGCCATCTGTAAAAGGATCATTGATTTTGACCTTTTGGGTGGATTTGTCTTTTTTCCTAGTGTTTTATTATGTGCATCAATAACAGGGAAGGCAAAGACAAAATGAGAGAGAGAAAATATAACTTTTTAAAGATGTGTGCTTGGACTACTGCCAAGAAAATATTTTTGTATTCAAGCATTCCACTGTTACCAGCTCCTAATCAAGAACAAAAACAAACAAAACCTAAACCAAAAAATACTCCTGAAAAATGTGATTGTTTAGACCAATAGCTGGCTAAAAAAAATATTCTAATTATTTGTTTTTGTCAAATTCCCTAGGACTTAGCATCACTCATGTGTGGCTTTAGTAAACATATCCATATCCATTACCCTTTCCCCATATGAAAGTACAGATCTTGATTTAAGAGGGAGATGCTGGGATCAGATCCAATTGTCAGCTATTATTAAAAAGAATCTCTAGAAGCAGCAGTAAAATCAGCCCACAACCCCACAGTAAGGGGACACTGAATTTGCCCTATGCATATTGTGTAAATATTTATTTTTCTGTTAATCCCAATTAGTGTGAATTTAAAATATGGATTTGCCTGGCTCCCCTACATCTCAAACAGGGCTAGGAAAAGCTGATATTCTGTCTGTGCACCAATGGGAATTCTGTGTGGTGTCTGGGCTGCAGGAAGAAGGGCAGCAATGTTAAAAAAATAAATCTGCTTAATCTCCAGCACTCCAGATGAACAAAGCAAAGGAGGCATATCATTTCAGGGAAAGTGGGCACAGGCCAGAATATTTGGAGAGTATTTCATATGTGAGATGGTGAAAATAGCAGGTCACATCCAGCAGAGCTGCTTATTTCAGCTCCAGACTGGTAAAATTCTGCACAGAGTGTGACAGGACTGCCTTTATCTTCCCCCAGCAAGGCAGCCAGAGAGACAGGGGAGGAAGCAGCAGAGAAAAGTCCTTTTGCTGGTGCCAGAGAGAGTTTGGCTGGGGCCCAGACCAGCAGGTAAAGCCATGGCCTCCAGCCCTGGTCGATAATAACAGGGAGCACCTTCAAATGCCAAACCCTCCCTCTGCATCAGCAGCCTGAGCCCAGTCAAAACACTCCAGGCTGCATTTCTGCTGCCACCTGTACACCACACATTGCCTGTTTTCATGAGCTTCTCACAGAAAGGCCGTGTAACCTTCATCTCCAAGCCTGATCTCAGCCATGTCAATGTTCTGCCATTGTGCGATTCACGTGTATCCAGAGCCACGCTGGGCAGAGAGGGAGTGCACCCTCCAAACGTGGAGCCATGGAGATGAAATGCTTGTGCTTTGTCCCATTAAAGGAGTTGCATCTGTTCCTGCCTCTCCCAGCATATGCTGCATGTGAAAAATGGGAAGTGCGAGCTGCAGCCACATCTCTCTGTGCTCCAGCTGTGAAGGTTTATACTTGTAGCCCTTTTCAGCTCCTACAATGCATTTAACTAAGGGCAATTTCGCACATTAGCAGGGATTCTTCGAAACAAAACAATCCTTTCAGCGAAAATGAAGAGGCTTTGAAAATGATTGCAAAGTGGATTAGGATCACTTATGGTAGATGGCTGTTGACAAGATATTGCTTGTGATTACCATGAGCATACATTGATAGGTGCCAGAAAGGAAGCTCATCACCGAAATGGTAGAGACATTTCAACATATGTTCTAAGAAAACATTTAATGTCAAAGAATTTCTGTCATTTCAACAAGAAACTTTCCCTTGGCTACCTACCAGAGGATGTTAAAAAAGCCCCAGTGCTGAGCTGAGTCAGTCACCCACAGGATTCTGATCCACCCTGGGAGAGAAGCAATTGTACCCTCATGCTCAGTATTTGCACACAGCCCCTTCCCTGTGCCACAGATAGTCAGTGATAAAACAGATGTGGTGAATATGCTGAATATTAAACATCTATTGCTTTTACTCTTTCATTCTTTGTAAATGGGTTTTATATTACAAGGTTCTCACCCTCCCCTGTGAATATTTAGCTAATGCTCATGGGATCTGCAACACAGGCTCAAGAAAGTTTAATGCAACATTTGTTCCCATATCATTTACAAATTTTGAAAATTGTTCCTCTAGGAAGACAATTGCTTCACTGTCCTTTCTCACTGCTGTCTGCCCTCCTCCTTAAACGGACATAAAAAACTCAACTGTTTCACAAGTCTCTTAGTCCCTCTCTATATTCAGTTGAATATGTATTCTACATAATCAGGTGAGCAGAAAAAAGAACCTGCTTGGATTTACCTGTTTGTACCTCTGCAGGAAAGTGTCCCTGCCACCACTGCATAGATAAAGGAATACAAGAAAGCACCTTTTTTGGGGATGGGCTTGGTTTGCTATTGGCATTTTCAATTCCTTTGTCTCATTTATTTTTAGCACTCAATGATCTGTCTTTGTCAGATAATTCCCACAGCTGCCTTCCAGTGAAGAAGCCAACAGCAGGAAGTCAGAAAAGGATGAAAACAGTCTCAGAGGAGAAGTCTTTATGCAAGCCACTGTCCCTCAACATCCTTCTGCAGTCCCACTCCAGCTCCAGTGCTTGGCTTTGGCTCTCTCCAGACACAGGCATGGGCTAAGCCCAGTCTCAGAAATCAGCCAGATGCAAAAGTTCACAGGGGAGAATTATTCCTGCAGCTTAACCCATCCTTTGTGCTAACTTAGGCTCTGGGGTTGTTATCCACGTGTGCTTTGCTTTCTTTGACTTTGGGTCTCTATTTCTCCTCCTGCCCTCCTCCAGGATCCTGCCTACTGAGGTTCCATCAGTCTGGCAGGTTTGTGTGCCAGGCACTGCCACTCCCTGTGCTCTCTCACATAAACACTCTTATCTTCATTTCTGTCTCTAGCTACTTGACCCTCACTCTTTTTCTCCTTGTTTGTTTGGGTTTTTTTGGGGTTTTTCCCCCCGTTTTGTTCCCCAGAGAGCCATGGCTGTTTAAGGGGATGATGAGGGCAGGACAGCAGGTTCACTGTCACTCAACTCTGGAGCACTCTCTGAACTTCAATCAGTGCTGCTGAAGGGGCTGAAGGATGTGAAGAGATGAGCCAGGCCTGGACAATAAAAGAATTCTGAGGCTTTGTAGAGAGAAACATCCTATACATTGTCCTTACACACCTCTGTTGTACACCAGCACAGCCTGCCAGGCTCTGATAACAAAACAACTGCTCCCAGATTGTGCCAGAGCCCAAAACACAGCGGTGCTTTCAGAAAGGAACAACTCAGGAACATGGATCTGTGGCAGAGCCTGGGCCCAAGACAGAATTAGCAGAGTGCTCAAATGGCTCTTCACAGCCTCAGGCCCACAGCCCATGGGGATTTTGGACAGACCTGAGTCACAAAGGCAGCAAAGGTAAAGCCAGGGGAGTCTATTCCATCCTCCTCCGTTCGGGGTGCTGTGATTGTGCCTGCCCAGGGGTGCTCACAGCTAGGGGACACTGCCCAGATCCTGGAGTACCCGTGTGGCAGAGCAGCTCTGGAGCTGTCCCCAGCCCTGCTGCATGTGACACTCACACCAGGGCTCCGTGGTGTCCTGGCAGCAGCTCTGGAGCTGTCCCCAGCCCTGCTGCATGTGACACTCACACCAGGGCTCCGTGGTGTCCTGGCAGCAGCCAGGAGGGAGCTCCCTCCGGGTGGGCAGCAGGTGTTCAGTGCGTGCTAAGCTGGGCTCAGCTGGAAGCCACTGGTGCAGGGTTAGAGGATTCTCTTGCATATCCAGCACAGTCTGCAGAGCACTTAATTAGAAATGTAGAAGGAATAATGCTTCTTTTATCTATTTCAGCCGATCATTAATAATAAAATTTGTTTGTCTCCCTTTTACGGCAGGTTCAATAATATTGCAAATTTGGAGTAAGCTATAGCTGGAGCAATTAACTAAATTCAGCTTCCTGATGGTGATAATAATAATAGTACAGAACTGATATGCAGAAAGTGAATTCAACACACAATTTGGTCTGATGAAAGACTCTGATAACACAGTGGTGGTGTTAATAACAAGCTTATTTGTGAAAGGTGTGTGTTTTGAGACCTCAGGGGACAGCCTGTTATCTGTCTTATTGGTGCCCCAGAGATTCAATAATACACTTGCTATCAATACCTGTTTTAAATGGCTGACATTTCAGATTATACCTTATAGATTAAGGTATTCCACAGTGAACAAAAATATCACACATAACACCACACTTTCCTTTTGACTTATCTTTAGTTAGTAAAGAAGTTAGAAAGCAATGTGCTTGTTAAATACGTATCAATGTATATCTCCATATCTATCTATCTATCTATCTATCTGCCGTGTTGAATTTCACTGACTCTCATGGACAGGCAATTTAATGTTGCTTTTTTTTTTCATCTCAAGGAAATCAAGACCAAGATGGAAATACTCTCCAAAGGAGCTTTTGGACAGCTGACAGGTTTTTTAATAGTAGGGGATAGTGATTGCAATAATGCTTGAATGTATCCTCTTATGGATTGTTGTCTGTTTCAGCAGTGACCAGGGATGTGCTGTGTGTGTTTAGAGTCCCTGCCCTTTCCAGAATAATCAGAGTGGGAAGCAGGTAACAGAGTGGAGTCAGCTCCAGCGGCAGCACTCCTGTTGGCAGGGTCCTGGAAAAATCAATAGGATGCACAAAGCCTGTGTCTCTTTAGGAAGTCAAGGGCTACCATCACCACCTTTCCGTGCAGTGTTCAGCTTGCTGCACTTGGAACACAAAAACACCCCTTTAATCTTCTTTCCCTGAAGTTTAAACTAATAATGTGTTTTGACTCTTGGCTGGGAGAGGATAAAAACATGCATGTACACACTCTGTGGATAATGAAATACTCTCAGACACTCTGGTGGGTCACATTATTGATGCCATAGATTTGGAATTCATTCTCTAAAAATATTTCCAGTTGGTACACTTTTAATGGCCATAAGACAATAATATCTTGTTGAATATGCACCTGCAGTGAGTTTAAAATTAAAGATTCAAGCCTTTGTTCTTTCTTCCAGGCACAGCCTGAACTGCACTGCCTCATCTCAGCTCTTTCCTAATGAAAAAGCTCCGTCTCCTGTCATTTTAAAAGACGACAATAGAAATGGGAGGCTGAAAAACAAAGGCGGACAAAATGAATTAGCAAGAATGCCTGCAAAACAGTTGTTAAAATGAAAAGCTTTTTCCATAATTGAAGAGTCCTGCCTGGTATTTCCAGCCGAGGAAATAAAAGAGAGGGCAAGTGCAGAGACAAAGGAAGAAGATCTTCATTAGGAGTATTGTCTAGCACATGGTTCCTCTAAACAAGAACTTTCTAAAGGATTGACATTTCTATTAAAAGGGCAGGCAGTTTGCTATGCAATGACATTCAGTTTTAAAGGCTCAGCGTGGAAGCAATTTAGAGCATGAACAACAGTTTCCAGTGCCACCTTCTCAGTGCTCCTTGACTCTTTATGTGATGCCACCATGTCCACATGAACAATAAGGAAATGCCATTAACACCAAAAAAAAATCCCTGGGGAGAAGCAGGGTTTGTTATTTATCCCCCATCCATTTATGCTGCTTGGCAAGGATTGGTGTGAGAGGCATTTAGACCCACATGAGGCTTCCACACACTGACAAAGAGGGTTCTGACCATAGTGCACTGAAAAACAGCACTGCAAGCAGCAGAGAGTAGAATATCCTCCATCTCCCCCTTGCCCTCAGGAAAGTGCACAGGCATGGACTCTGAAGGTGCCCAGTCCTCCTGACTTTGTGTTTCCCTGTTCCCACTCCACATCCACACTCAATGCCACTCTGAATCCCTCAGCACCACTGAGAGTCTTCTAAAGGGTTTTCATCATACTTAAAAGGCAGGACAGGGGAGCTCTAAATTAGCTCCCCAATCAACTTTTTAAGTAAGACTTAATAAGCCTACTGACTTTTCAGGAGTCACTTAGTGCCACTTCCCTTCCCTGTCTTGCTGTGACACTCAGCAGCACTTGAGCAGTGACTGTGCTTGCTTAAATGCTGAACTGCAAGCTGATTTAGGTCTCTTCTCCTTCCCTCTCTAGCAATTCACACTCAGAAGGCTAAAGACAGTGGGGAAAAAAAACCCCCAAAAACCAAAAAAGTCCAAAAAGAAATAAAATTAAGAATTACCTGAAGAGGGAGGAAAACCCCATTTTGCTAAATTTAGGAAAAACCCCAGATTCTTATCAACTGCACATAGTTCCTCTTTGTCTCACCTAACCTTTGAAACAATGGAATTTCTCAATATTGTTAAGGACATAGTAATATGGAACTATCATCTTCCTTCTATATTTACTTTTATCTTAAGCCTAATGGGAAAATGGCTGGAGTTCTACAATCCTTTATAAGTTTCTTGAATTATCTTGTGAGCAGCTTGCTACAGTTCTTTTTATTAACCTCCAGACCTTACTATTTAACCACAAATAGATTTAGGTCATGCATATTGAATTGTTTTGATAACAGTCTAGTGTTTAATAATAAACGCTTCTCCAGAAAATTAAACAGTTCCAAGGCTGTGCTCTACAAATGTGGTTTTGGAAAGAGCACCATATGACAACTCAGATGGGCAAAGAAACCACAGGACATTAACAATGCTCTGTGCAGACTCTTTCTGAGCTGAATAATTACTTAGGGATGATTATGACAGAGATAACTGAAAATAAAGAAATAATAAAGTATCAAACAGCCAATGCCAAGCAGCTGGCTATTAAAAGGCTACCACCAAGGAAAATGAGTACCTGAATTACAAATAGCTTAGGATCCTGAGAGTCATCCTTTTCTATCTCTGGTAAGCCTTTCTGATAACTTTGATCATTGTCCTTTATGGAACTTTATTGTGTAAAGGCGATGTAATATTTATTGTTTACAAATCAACCCATCTCAGATTTGGTTTTTTTCCTTCCTTTCTATTTACCACAACTTTTTTTTTTTTTTTTTTTTAATTTATGTATCTATCCACTGAAATATTTATGCAAGTTGGGTCCGGAGGGAAGCAATCTTGTTTTTGCAGATTGTAGTTGGTGCTTTGAGACAACTCCTCAGAGTAAGTAAACACAGAATGAGAGAATTGGTTTTGTGCGTGCTTTCCTCGGGCACATGCTCCTTGCTCCCAGGAATATTTGGAATTTGCTATTACAGGAGGGCTCTGAAGCAGCACTGCTGAAACCAATGGGAGCAAAACATTAGAAACGTGTTGGAGATTTTTCTCCCAGATACTTCTGTTTTTTGTTCTTTATCAAAGTTGATAGAAACAGGATTTTTCTCAAATGTAATAAATGGGTGAGGTTATCTGCTGCATTGATCTGAAGGTCAACCACTTCCTTTGATATGCTATTCACAGTACTTGATTAAAAATGTGCCGTGTTCGAATGTAAGAAAGAAGAAGGACTTGCAAAGATTAAAGCCTAAAGATGGGTTCCTGCACAGTAAACACAGGCAGAAACCCAAGTATGTTCATCAGGAGTGAATTACACGGAACTGCAACACTCAGCTGGCCTTTCCCAGCAGCTTTGTCAGTGGGATCCTCTCCTGTTCATGTTAACCAGAGAAGAATTGATGGAGCTTTCTGCAGTTCTGCATCATCAGCAGCCCACTTCTCACCCTCCAGGTTCCTCTCTGTCCTTCCTAAGGTCAGCAGGGGCATCACCTGCAGCTGGACACGGGTGGAGGGTTCCCAGTGTGAGCTGCAGCTCCTGAGGGCAGGCAGAGGGGGACAGCCTGCTCTGTCACCATGGGGCTGTGTGACATCCCCTTTGGGGAAACAGCAAACCTCAGAGCACCTCTGTCAGCCTGGTCACTTCTTGGCATGGTGAGATGGATGAAATAAGTCTGTTACAGAGGAAGACATTGAGAAAAACAATGAGGTTGTTTTCTTCTTGCACAGACTTTCAACAACTGAAATTTGGGCTCTAAATTTGTGAGAGTCAATTACAGTTTATGTGTTAACATAAATATCCTTGCTAATATGGACTGTCTTGATTAAAACCCGCACTAAAGTGCATCTGTGGATTTTTCTTGACCTTGCAGAAACTGTAAGCTGTAAATAATAACATCCTCTCTAACTATTTTAAGCAGCAATGTGAGTGCTTTTCTTGTTTTGTTTTATTTTTCAATCTCTTCCTCATCCCTTCTCAAGTGTTTTCCTCTTGTTTCTTTCTCAAAACTGGCTTCACCCATCAACCATCTCTGCTGATGGTTGACTGATTCTGGTTATTTCTCCCACACCTGATTCCACTTCTCTGCTTATGATCCACCAAAGGCTCCTTTACCTTCCCATCTTTAGTCAAATGTCAGATTACTTCCATTCCAACAAAAAACCCAAACCCATTTCTTTGTTTTCTGTCTCCACTGCCCTGGGGATTTTTCAGTCTCCTTCCCATCAATCTGATTATTGTCCATTCACCTTTCTTCTAACATATGTAGTGTTGTGAAGTTTTGTCATTTGTTCATCCACACATTTATAAATTATCCAGCACTTCTTTTTAATTCTGACAGCAAAACTACTGGAAAATGCTTCACTTGTTTTCCATCTTAATTCAGTGGCCTCATCTCTTCTCTCATTTTTATGATGTCCATACAATACCCTTTTAATTCACACAAATGGATGGATATGGCAGGCATTCAAGCAGCCTCCCTGGGAGAATTCTAACTCTCTCATATGGCCAGAAGAACAAAAGCAGGCAGCTGTTGAAAAGGTCATCAGGAAATAGAAGCTGCAAAAATAGCCCCATCATTTAACCCATGCTGGGCCTACCTTCCAGCCTCCTCTCTACACCTGTGGCACTCCTCCTCCAGCCACCAGTTTTATCACCTTCATGACATGGACAAGTATTCCCTGGCTGTAACACTCCTGTCTTGTGAGAAGTTGCCTGATGTTTACACCCTTGCTCTCTAATTATTGGAAGAATTCCCCTGTGTGACTTTTCCCATTCACTTTTAGCTTTAATTGCCTCAACAGTGAAACCACTGACTCTCAAATGCTTTTATCCCTGTACTCATGTATTTCCTTATGCCCATGCTTGGCAGAATTTGGTAGAAAAAAACCCAACAGGTTAAAGTCTTTTGAGTACAATCATCTTTTTTTTATATCTGAAGATTTCATCTACAACTTCGCCCAGCTCCTCAGCTGGTTTGAACTTGCTTCATACTTCAATCCACATACTGGGGCTTTTCCCCCAGTTTAGTAACTATCATTAATGATAAAACCTTCCTCCAACAAAAAATCCCCCCCAAAACCACCACCACCAACAACAAAGCAAACAAAACCAAAACAAACAAACAAACCAACCCAAAAAACTAGAGAAAAAAATAAAGTCAACAGTACAGAGAAGCAGTAATGAATGTCAGTTTACATGCTACAAAATTGTACCTTGCCATATGTTCAAGTAGCTTTCCTTGGAGAATTCCATCTCTCTCACACGGCCAGAAGAATGAGAACAACAAACTGTTGAAAAGGTCATCAAGAAATACAAACATCACAGATGGCATAGGTGAAAGCACTGCAAAAAAAAGCAGAGCACAGAAACAATGTGTAGGAGGATCTTTCTCTAATTGGCAGGACTGAGCTGGAAAGTGCACTTGTACACTACCTTTATTAATATTAAAAAGGCTATTGCAGGGGTACCTTACAATGTACTTGCCAACTGGTCCTTTTTCTAACTAACAGAGAGATGAAACAACTTCTGTCACTGCCATTCCATGCTGAATGTCCCTCCTTTTCAGCAGGTTTCAAGGAAAACTGAGTAATAGAATGATTACAGAGGAGTTCTCTCTTGACAGAAATTTGCCTTAGGATTCCAGGTTTTACAGTACATGTCCTGTCCCAAGCAGGAGTGAACACATTTCTTGTCTCACTGTGTCCAGAAACCCTCCACTGCCTGCTGCCTTAAAGAAACCCATGAACAGGACCAAGAGCTTCACCAGCTTCCTCAGAGTCTCTCTGGGATCAGGTAACTTTTCTTACATAATTCAAGGTCATGGAATCACATTTTATCACAGTCAAAAAGGTGTGTGGAGGAAAATATTCACGTGCCATGACTAAAGCAAAAGGTGAGTACAGACAAAGAGTAGCTGGCTGAAATTCCAACTTGCTAAAACCAACCCACAGGATGTTTTCTGTAAATCTTTCTCTACTATGTAAAACAGCATTTTTTTTTTAAGAGACCTTCAGAAAAATAAAAAAAATCCCAAAAGCCACCAAACCCAAACTCCCCTAAAGCCCCCAAAACAACTCCAGATAAAACCCAAACAAATCTCCTCTAAGAACATACTGCTCTAGCAGAGCAGGTACAGGATACTATCAAAAATTCAACAGTTCTCTGTGTTCTGATTGTACTGGTTTTTTGTACTCAGAAAGGATTGTGATAGCTAAGACAGACTCATAAAAAAGTAGCTGTAGAGACTCAGCACTAAGCAATTAAAGAGCAACTTTCCCATTTTCCACCATAGTTAAATGGTAGAGCAAGGGCATGTAAAAGTATGGACAGAGCAGCTGCACAAGAGCAATTCTCCACAATTTTTTTTCACGAGTCAGCCTTGACACAACCATACCTTTTGAGTGGTACCAGTGTTAATATTATAACCCCAGAACTGGAGGGATGCCAGCACAGGCCTGGCACACTTATCTTCAAGTCCAGGGAGGTTTTTCCAGGAAAAGAGCTGAACTGGAAACTGAGGAGAGCCCTGCTCCTGGCAGAGAGCTCAGAACACAGAGGGGTGGGTTACAACCTTGCACTCCACTCTCCTGCACTGGAAACTCACAGTGGAGCTTTCAGCACTCCACTGTGCAAAGAGAAGCAAACAATGTCCTTGGAAGGAAGGGAAGAATCACAGCATCACCTAAGGACAGACCAAGATCATCCAGGCTGCACGATCCAGGAGTGGATGGCGATGACTCCTCATATTGGGAGAGAGAATTGCTTAGCCCAGAGATATTCGCTGTTTGCAGGAACTAATCACAACAAAATGGTGATAATTTAACAAGCATTCTTTTAGGAAAGCTGTTTAATGCTAATGGGCTGCTCATCAGGATTGTTTTCTTTAAACTGAAAGCCTGAGAAAGGCATAGGCTGAAAGGAAAGCCATAAATAAGCTTAAAAATCACCCTGATTATGCAGCAAACCAGGAACCCCAAGGTAAACCTTTCAAGAAAGCATTTGTAGTGTAACCCTAAGAGCATGACTGCACAAGGGAATTACTGAACATAACTTATGGCATGGCTGTAACACTCACTGGCATTCCCTCACTAAATTCCTAGCTGGGAATACAAAGGGGTTTGACTTCACACGGCCTGTGCAGTATGTCAGGACTGCTGACAGGGTTATCCTGTCCTGCTCTGAGCCTCAGCCCCTCTGAAGGACCTGCAGTGGGGTTTGACAGCTCTAACAGGGTTATCCTGTCCTGTTCTGTGCCTCAGCCCCTCTGAAGGACCTGCAGTGGGGTTTGACAGCTCTAACAGGGTTATCCTGTCCTGCTCTGTGCCTCAGCCCCTCTGAAGGACCTGCAGTGGGGTTTGACAGCTCTAACAGGGTTATCCTGTCCTGTTCTGTGCCTCAGCCCCTCTGAAGGACCTGCAGTGGGGTTTAACAGCCCAGCAGCAGCTCCTGGCTGGCTGCTAAGTGGGTTAAGGAAAGGATATTCTAACTGCAAAATCAGAACTGCTCTTTTAGAGTTAAATAAGAGCACCCAGAAGCAAAAGTATGGCAGAAAAGTATTATAGGATAAAAATTCTTTTTAGTTTAAAATATGCAGAATATCAGTGAGAAAAAGAGTTTAAAATACCTATATCAAAAGAGAAAGAGAAACCAACTAGAAATAACTTTTTCTAATGACTAAATCAAGTTTGCCATAACATTCATGTGACCTTTCTGGACAGTTACTCTAAGTAAGGTTTGGGTCATTGCTCTAGAAGGCCAGAGCTTGCAGAAGTAAAAAAAATAAAATTAAATAAAAATAATTAATCTAAAAAAGTGGGGTCTCTCTAACTTCAGGCTCCCTGCCTGAACTTCTGGAACTTGAAAGAGAAAGAACATTTTCTCACATTCCCTTTCATTTCTTTCTCCCCTTTTATTATTAATGAGTGGTTTCAGAAATGTGATCACACTTTATGTACTTTCTCTGTCTTCACCTTTACACACTTTCACAGAAGCCTTCTATCAGAGCATGGCAATTCATTTAGCAGCATCATTAATTGTTTACTACATCCCCTGGTTCTGACAGACAGTTTTTCAAGGGACCTCTGCAGTTCCTGAGCTGCAGCAGAACTGGAGAGCAAATCTGGGTTATAAATAGGACTGGCCATGCTGGGGAGCACAGGTCAGGTCTCACAGAACCAGAACCATGGGCTGGGCTGGGTTTGGAGCAGTTTGTAATGAACCAAGGGCTGGAACTTCTCCTGTGAGGAAAAGCTGAGAGAGTTGGGGTTGTTCAGCCTGAAGATGACTCAGGGAGAATTAATTGTGTCCTCTCAGTGCCTGGAGGGAGCCTGCAAGGGAGCTGGAGACTGGGGACAAGGGCTGGAGGGACAGGACCCAGGGAACGGCTGCCAGTGCCAGAGGGCAGGGCTGGATGGGATCTTGGGCAGGAATTGTTCCCTGGCAGGGTGGGCAGGCCCTGGCACAGGGTGCCCAGAGCAGCTGTGGCTGCCCCTGGATCCCTGGCAGTGCCCAAGGCCAGATTGGACACTGGGGCTTGGAGCAGCCTGGGACAGTGCAAGGTGTCCCTGCACAGGGCAGGGGATGGAATCAGATGATCTTTAAGGTTCTCTCCAATCCAACCCATCCTGGGGTCCTATGACCACTTACAGACATTTCCTTATGTCACTTGTTCCTCTGGCAGGTTTTCTTTATGGCTGCAAGTTTTATGCCTTAATAAATAATTTCCTAAGTGAGGGTATTTTTTTGGAAAAACTTTTAAGGTTTCTTAGGACCCGGAGGAATTCTGGCACTGGATGGGATTTAAGATCCCTCCCAACACAAACCATTCTGTGATTCTGTGATTCTTTGAACAACAAGTGAAAACATAAAGTGTTTCTTTTCCTTGGAGGTTCAGAGGGTGTTAGGAGGCGAAGACAGGCAAAAAAAAAAAAAGCCCCAGAACTCACCTTGACCAGAGACATCCTCCCAACATAGACAGGCAGGGGTACCTGAGGCCAGTGTAAAGATTTCCACTTTGTGTCCCAGCTGCAGGGGCCAAGGAGGGTTCGCTTGTGGTGAGGATGTGAGACACAGATATTATTGGCTTTGACTGCCACAAGCTCTCTGCTGTGCAGGATGGTCCTGTGCATATCCACAGACTTGGCCTTCCTCTCAGAGAGCTGGAATTGCACCTAGAATTTAGACTTCAAGTCTAAATTTTATTTTTAGGATCAACACAGTCCATCTGAAAAGGGTGGAAAGACCCCAGTACAGAGGAAGGGAAAGGATTGATGTGATATTAATTTTTGCTGGGAAGAAGGTGGCAGGAATGACCAAATTTGCATGGAAAGTGAAGAACAAAGTTTGAAAAATGATACGCTAATTTAAGACCTTTTGGCCCACCTACAAACCTCCACATTTGCCATTTGTTTGTACTACCTTGCTATTCTGATATTTTTTTCTGGGATAAAGCTTCTTTTCCTGGTTTATTTAGTCATTAGTCAGACTGAGCTTTTTCCCTCTGGCCAATGCAAGAAGGTGCCAGCCTTGGCTCTGCTGGTAGCAATACTCAGTGCTCCCCTTCCTGAGAGAAAAGCTGCTGCCACCCATTGCTGCCAAAGAGCTTTTGACCTTTCACTGGGGCTTTGCCTTCATGGTCCAGCACTAATTTATACAATACAGCTGAATTACAGAAACCAAAACTGGGTTAAGGATGAAGATTCTCATTATAAATCTGATTTCCAGCATTTCTAAACATACAGAAGAGATATAATGAAAGCTTTCAGGCTCTGACTCAAGTGTTGGTGTGTTGTAGGGTTTTTTTTTTTGTTGTTTTTGTTTTTTTTGGTGGTGGTGGTTTGTTTGTTTGTTTGGTTGGTTTTGGCGTTTTTGTTTGGGTTTTTTGTTTGTTTGTTTTTGGGGTTTTTCGGTTGTTTTTGTTCTTTTTTGTTTTTGTGGGGGTTTTTTTTGTTTGTTTTGGTTTGGGTTTTTTTGGTTGTTTTTTGTTTTTTGTTTTTTTTTTTTTCTTGCTGGTTCCTGAGATGCTGAGAGTTTGATAACACAATCGGAAAGACAGACAGGAAACTGCAGGGGAATGCTTGGCCTTGGTGACATGGGTGGGTGACTGGACAACGGGACCAGAGTGACAGAAGGTTTTAGACATGCACCTAAAACTCCCTGAGAATTTTCAACTGTACTAAAAAAAAACCCAACCCAACACAAAACGCCACATAAACAATTTAGAAGTCAATAAGGAGCTGATAACGAGCTTTGTTTCTTTGATCTGCACAAAGACAATTATTTTGATAGTTCTTATTTTGGTATTGGTGTCTAGATAGAAAATCAAGGCAAATTTCTGGAAAATATGAAGTCAAGGTGCATTAAATTGGAGAACAGTCACAGAGGATTGTCTCACAAGCCTCAAATCTTGCACAGACCACTGTAGATTTTTAACAATTTCTAGGTTTGTAACCCAACTCCCCCAAACTCTCTGCCATAACTGAAGATATCAAAACAAAAATTTTTAAATGACCTTTGATTAACATGCACTTTCACTTTTATTTAATTCCCGTTAATTAATAGTGTGACCAAGCTCACAGGCCAGACCCTGCAAGGCCCCATTCCCAATGGGAACAGAAAAGGGTCACCAGGGAGGTTAAACAGCCTAACAGTGATGGGGGGCTGACAAGATACAAACATCTAAGTGCTTGGGGTAAATTTGTGTCCTTTCTAAAAGTGTTGAAAATGTCATGTACCTTCTATGGCTTCTTTAACATCACTCCAGTGCCCTTGAAAAGTTTTAAAGCAAAGCAGGCACCTCCAACCAAACTGCTGGCTGGCTTGTGGTGCAGAAAAGATCTCCACTCTTTATCAGGAAGCAAAAGAAAACTGAAAAAGAGAGTGGAACAGACAGTCCCCTGGTCTAAAAATGAGGGAAAAGGATGGTTGGGAGCATTAGGAACAGCAAACAGTGAGACTGAGTGGGAAATCTACTGAGAACCTCAAATCAAATACAAAATAAATCAGAAGGATATCAAGAAATGAAACATTAGCAGGGGAAAACCAAATGGCACGGCACTGTGAAATACCCCAAAAATGAATTCCCAAGCCAGGGAGACAGCTGGATTCATGGTGCTGCTCACTGTGCAGCTGTGGCAAGCAGGGGTGCAAGAGCAGGGCAGGGAACAGGGCAGGGTTTGGGCACTGTGTGAGCTTGGCCTCGGCTCAGGGACACGAGGTGCCAGCAGGTGAGGAGCTGGGGGCTCCTCTAGGGCTGCTCCCCTGGGTGTTTGGTGAGTTAAACACGGAATGCCAAGCCAGTGCTGCTGGTCTGGGCAAGGGCACAGCCTGGCTCGGGTGGTCAGTGTCTCTCCCCTGCTCTTTCCCACTGTAAACCAGCAGCAGGACAAGTGCCAGGCTGCCTTTGGCCACCAAATCCCAACGCCCCCCACCCAGGGTGCTGCTCTATCCCCGTTTCATCAGAGCTGTTGAACACATTCCTTTGTCCAGCGGGTTTTAGAGATACACAAATCCTTCAGTTTAGGCATCAGACAACAATGGGACTTAATCAGGGCCCTAAAAATAAGTCTGCTCATTTCAGCTCCTGCTGGTCGGAAGCAAGAGGCTGAAATGGGGACTTGTGTGCACAGAAAGTCTTGCACAGACATGGCAGGAGGGGTTTAACCAGCTGTGCTGCACAGAATGGTCAAAAAAACCCCAAACGTGAAGGTTGCACTTGCCTGCCCTCTCCTCATATGGAGCCAGGGGAAAGGCTTAGAATGGACAGCTTGTTGTAATAAAATGCCCCTTTTTTCACTCAAAAGAGAGCCACAGGGGAAGGTTCAGAGCAGGATGGCAGGATGAAGGGGGAGGAGGGGAAAGTCTCTTTGACACAGAAAAATGTTGTTGCCTTTCTCCAATGGAAAAATATTAATACTTCATTTCTAGCTATCTGAAAAAACAGACACAGCAAAATGTATCCCCAGCAGTAAAAGGCACTGCCCTATTACCCTCCCACTGTACACATTTAAACCAAAGGGCAAATAAATGTTGGCAAACAGAAATGTGATGACTTACAGTACTTTCTTTGCTACAGTAGCTGGGAGGAGAAAAAATCCCCCAGAAAGATTAAGAAGCAAACATAAAACTGATCTTGAAATTCCTCTTTGTTGATGCCCCAGGGCAGGTACTTTTTCAACATTATACCTATTTTTGAAAAGTACCTGCCTGTTGGGGCACCTATGCTCCTAAAAGCTCCTCTGTTTACAGACACAGAAACACTGGCTCACTTGGCAAAAGAGTATAAATTAACCAACACCCCCTTGATTAAAACAAGTGCTAGATACACAGAAAGTCTTCAGGAAATCATCTGCTTAAAAATGCTTCTTAATTTGCAGGCACCTGAATTTTAACCCCAGGAATGATTCCTCATTTTGTGAGCTGACTAAACCTCAGATAGGAAAAAAGGAGGAGCAGGATTAAACTCTATCCATCTGCAAACTAGATTACTGCTTTGCCTTATAAGTTTCTTTTTTCTTTCTCCTCAATAATTTTGGCATTCACCTGCTAAATATATATATATATATTTTGTGCCAAACATGCATGCTTGAATAATATTACTTTTAATGGAGATAGGATGTTCTCACTGGCATAATTGTTGATTCTTAGGAAAACTTTCCTAAGATTACCTTACCTCCTGCCTATTACTATTCTAGCCTCTAGTAGGAGGGCATATTTTATTTGAAGTTTACTAATTGTGTTTATTTCAAACACATTTGGTTCTTAGCAAAGCCACTGAGGTCCTGCTTGCACTTTAAATTTGCAGGTTTACTGTAAAATGCCAGGCACACTGAGATGAATCAAACTCATCTAAGCATGAATGAAATGTAGTGAGAAAGTCCCTTCTGGCATCATTTCTGGGATTAGTAATTTGTGAAATTGTGGTGATGCAAGGGAACAGCATGAGAAAGCCATTTCCTTCCCCTTTGTCCAGTCTAAATGCAAATCTGAACTTTCTTGGCAGTTCATTTGCATATTAATGCATATAGTATTCCACTCCAGAGATCACTTCAGATTTTCTAAATTAAGTTGAGTGGGTGGGCTGAAGGAAAGAGGTCATTTTTGTCACACTAGCACAAATATTCTTAGATACTTTACCAAAAAGTCAGAAAGCAGGAAATTATTTCACTTCCCTTATCTCTATTTCAATTTTCCAACTGGACCACTGAGGAGATGCAGAGGATAAAAAAGCAATGCTTGACCAGAAGGAAGGAAATGCTTCATGTCACTGAAGAACAAACATGATGAAATTAAGAAAGGGTAAGAGTGCACACCAGTCTAATTAGCATTTCTTCCTAGTAGCTTGGGAAATGTCAGCCACCAGTTGGTGGCAAAATAAAGATGTAATGTGAGTAATAATGAATTAAATTGTGGCTATTTGCATTGAAATGTTAAGATAATGATCTGAAATTACTATTGTAAATATTCCCCTTGACAGTTGAAAATTGGACTTAAAGCTAATAGTACTTTGGATGAACTTTAAGCCATGAAATCACTTTTAATGCTTTACACCCCTTTTGGCTATGACAGCGAGCTTCAGAAAGTTAATTTACCTCTGTTTTGTTCAAGCTGTTTGGTAATTGATGCATACATCATGGAGGTTTTAATGAACAACTACAGGGACTATTTACCCCTCTCACTAAGTATAACTGAAACACTTGATTACAACTCCTGAACCAAATAAACCAACACAGCAAACCCTCCTGGCTGGGGGACTGGAGCAGCAGAGACCAGCCAGGATCTGCTTAAATGCAAAGGGAAAAGGCAACATTTTCAGAAACTGCTGGAACATTTCGGGCTCATCCTGCATTAGCTGCAATTTATGGTTTTGCTGGTAGCATTAGGAGTCGCTTAGGGAGGATTTACAGTCTGGATGTCTACAACCAGCTCTGTCAGGGTAAGGTTAGCTGGCAAAATGGAAACGCAGCAGATATCTCCAAACATCTGCTGTGCAAATAGCTTTCCAGTAATAGTGCCTTTAAAATGAGGGCTTATTTCCAGACTATAGAGTCTAATTACATTGTAACATTATTTTTTTTTTTGGCCATAAGGCGTGTTTTTATTTAAAGACAGATGATGTAAAAGCTTTAAGATCACACGGGATTACGTCATGACCAGTAAAAGTGCTTTTTCACTATCAAAATGATGTCTTTAGCACGACCTTTAAACAGCAGTGAGGCCTCTGTGCATCTGAGCTGAGATCTGCCTGGATCTCTTGGATGGCTCTTGTTTTCTGGTGGTACTCCATGGAGGGATCCAGCAGTGGATGAGCTTCAATCCTGTGTTTTCAGATGGAGCTTGTGGGGCTGATGAGATTCAGACTGCTGTTATCAGTGTATCAATGCCCCAAATCTTGAATGAACAGTCTAAACTGCCTTTTTGATTTACCCCAGAAATCTCCTGCAGCCCAAGCCCTGCCCCTTCCCAGCTGCCACTCTCAGCTCATCATGAACCTTCAGGAGATGAGGCTGTGGGTTCCTGCCTCCCACCCTCCCAAAATCAAACAGCTGGAGCTTTTCCTGCTCTCACTTTGGAGCTAAACTTCCTCCCTTTCTCTATATACAGCAGCAGTTTGGTTGATCATCCTCCTTTAAGATATAATAAATACATGTTTTTTAAATATATGAAAAAGAAAGAAAAAAAGAAAAATAGGGAGCTGGACACTGTTAGTACTTTAAATTTAAAATACTTTAAAAAGTACTTTAAATAATGGATTTGTAGGGAAGGCCCTGCAGTCTGGCCATATGCAGCTCCAGGTGCTAAGCTCTTTTTCTGGATCTGTGCAGCTTCTGCACAGTGTTCTTAACCAGGTTAGCAGAGACCAAATGAAAAAGAAACTCTATTGAATCCTCTTGCATTTCATACATGCTCTGTTATATTTAGGGGTGTAACTAAGCAGAAACACTGTCATTGTATTTGTTATGAATTATCTTACTGCAGGAACAGTTAGGAAGCATTTTCTCTTCCAGGTCACATTCAGAGTCAAATGAGTCACTACATTTCTAGTCTTTCTAATATTTCATGTTTTACTTTCATATTTCAGTCCTTCTGTATTATTTTTTCTGGATGGATAAAGCATATTCTTAACCTGTACAGAAAAGTCATAATTTAGGTGGCACAAAGGCCTCATCAGTGGACCAATATCCTCTATTTGTTATATCCAATTTTGTGCATCCAGTACTGGATAAATCTGCACAAGCTCCCACAGCTTGAGGGAGTTCAGAAGGAATTCAAGGAAGGCTGGAAAAGTACTGGAAGAATACAACCATATCCCACTTCTGGGAAAGCAGTAACCATCCCTGGACACCTCCCTCAAAATTATGAAAGCCTAAAAATGACATCCAACAGAGAGACCAGCCTCAGGAAACAAGAACTATGGTATTGACAGTGTGAAAATATGGTATTGACAGTGCCTAAAAATGACATAGAAGAGACCAGCCTCAGGAAACAAGAACTATGGTATTGACAGTGTGAAAATATGGTATTGATAGTGCCTAAAAATGACATCCAACATAGAGACCAGCCTCAGGAAACATGAACTATGGTATTGACAGTGTGAAAACTTGGAGTCCACTGTAACACCTTTGGGTCTTGGCTCCTCCTCAACCTCAAGGTCCTGCATGGTGAGCACATTTTCTGTGGTGCAAATCTGTGTAAAGAATGGATGAGTCTGAGACTTCTGTGAGTGATCTGTCTTGGAGTTATCCAGTGATGGAGCCCAAAGCAGATCTCTCTGGGGATTTGGGGACATGGAATGCAGGCAGCTGAACCAGGACCTGGGAGAAGGAAGATTCTGCCTGGGAGACATCTGCCCTGCTGGGCTCCTTTACTTCTTCTGGATCTTTTCATCACCACTGCTGCTTCTGGCCTCATCTCCACCGTGCAGAGGCATGGCAAGGACAAGCCAGGAGGCTGCAGATGTGCTTCCAGCCCTGATGTGGGGACTGAAATGCTCCTGTGGCACACTTGCTGAAGAGCAGGCTTCTGTCAGCTCTGTGCTTACAGTTACATGTTTGATCAGAAAAGCAGAGAAGAGAAATGCTATAAATGTGAGCCCAAGTTTGATCACAGGCTCCCTAAAGCTCCTGACTTTCCTATTTTGCCTCTTAACATTAACAGCTTTGGACATTGGATTGCTTTTTAAGGGAGGGGAAGGAGGGGAGGCATGGGGGGAAAGAAGGTTTCTTCTTGTTTACAGTGTTACTATTTAAACAATTCCAGTTAGCTTTGAAAAGCACCTTCCTTTCAGGTCAATAAAGTGGCTGCAGGCCAAGTTCCCATCTGTGCTTAACTTGGAGAGAGTTTTCTACCAGGCCTGTTTAGGAAGGAAGCAGTGTAGTGTGATAACTCTCTGCTAACGTGGGCCTGCATGGAGGCTTGGAAACTCTGACAGCCCAAAAATTTCACTCACAGCAATGTGATATAGCCTGCATTCCAATTGTGTCCACAGACATGAGGTGAGGACATAAAAACTGGGATACTCAAGTTGCATTGTATTTATTAAATAAATCCCAAAGCAGATAATGGAGCCCTGAGGTGCCCTAGATGAGACAAAGAAAAACATTATTCATAAAACTGAACATACTTTCTTCCCCCTTTGCTGCTTCACTCACACTTACATGCTCCAGGTAAATGAATTGATGAGTTCCACCCTCCATCTCTCTTCTCTTTGGGAAGGAATGCCAGATATTTCACCAGAACATTCTGAACATTCTGACATTACTATCCCACTGGGCTGGGGCAAGTTCTTGCTGTACAAGCAGACACTATTCTAGCAGAGAGACTCCCTCATTGGTATTTTAATTTACAGACAGAGCCTCAGCTCTCAGGCCTCCTGGCCCCAAAGCATAAAGTCCAGAGCCTTGAGCAATGGAGCTGAGCAAACCTGGAAGCTTCCTGGCTCTGTCCATGAGCAGACAGGCCAGAGGTGCCAGGGGGAATTTCCCAGCTCCACCTCCCTTCCATCAGGCTGGTCCAGCAGACTCCAGGCACAAAGGAGCACAAGAACTTCACCAAATCTCTGCTTGGTGAAGTAAGAGTATCACCAAGGCAGATTAAAATTTTGAAGAAAATCCCCAAGGTTTCAGTCTGGCACTGGAAATTGCCTCCTCTCTCCTCTTCCCTTCCTCATCCCCCCACACACTGCCCCAAACACAGCAGCCAAGTGAATGCTTGGTCTTTGTCTGATCCAGAGCTCCTGTCCTTCCTCCCCAGGATGGACCTGCAGCATCAGGGTTCCCACAGGAGTGGCCCAGCATCTCCAAGAACAGGGAAGAACATCTTCCCCAGCTGGTGGTGAAAGTGACCCCAGCAAAGGGAGGGAATTTGGGGTGACAACGCTCCACAGGAGACCAAAAAGCCAGAGTGGGATATCACAGGAGAACACCTCAGCATGTCTGCAGCAAAACACAGAGCTCCAGCAGCAGGAACAAAGCAGAACAAGGGATGCCAAGGAGAGCTGATGGGACATTTTGGAAGGCTGAAGACAGGCTGCCTGAAAGGATGACCTATTCCATCTATAGGTCAGCCTGCCATATGTAATGAGCTGCTGCAGTGTGTTGTAAAACTGCTGCAAGAAACCACTGCTGGAGCTTCATCTCTTTCCTATTAGGAGAAAAGGTCAGGCTCAAGCTCCTTCTGCTGCTCCTGGCTGCTCTGAGCGAGGGTCATGCAAGGAACCCTTTACAGACTGCAAGAGAATTGCTCCAGGCTCAGGAGCTCTATTGCCAGTGGGGAGGCACACTGCTGATGAAAATGGTCTGGGAGGAAATAATTTAATTCCCTGGCTGCTCCTACCCTCGTTTTCACATGGAAGTTGATGCTTTAAGAACTTTAGAATTCAGCTCTGATCAGGAAATGAATTTAGTTGTTTGAAAAGCAGCTGTTTGAAACAGCTTTGTTCCTTCTTTAGTCTCAGTGGAGCTTGAAATCAGCTGCTGATAGAGAGACACAAGTGTACAATCCTCTGATTTTTGGCTGTTTTTTTCTTTTCTCTTTTATATAACTTCTAATCAAATGTCCTGTCTCGTTAGGAAGCTGTTTCATCAGCTTTGCTTGCTGCAGCAGCACTGCCCCTGGCTCTGGCAGCCCAGGTGAGCGCTGGGCTCCCCCTGCCCTGCTCTGCTGGCTGCTGTAGGACACCCCTCCATCCCTTCTGCTGTGCTCTTGGGCCCAGCTCCCTTTCAGGCCATCAGCTCTTTAGGGAAGAGACTGAGTTGATCTGCAATTTTACCTATTTGGTGTAAAATTATGTAAAAGTAAACACATCTAGCATCAGTACTGTTGCACCAGTGTATTAATATAATGAAATAAAAAAAAATTCTTACATTTTGGTTCCCAAATATTTTGCCATTTGAGGAGGAGGGCAGGGCTTGGATGCTGATGATTCCTTAGGATCATTATAACTTGTGGGGATATTCAAACTTCAACTTTTCTTTCACCTTCCCTTAGAAACTTCTGGCTTCCTTCTGCCATATCCTGCCCCACCCTGCTCACACAAGCACCTCTGTCACCTCCCTGCCTGCACCCCTGCACGTTCCAGCTGGTCCCTAATTTTCTGCATCAAGAATTGAAAGTAAAATACACTTGTTATATAAAATATAAAATATACTTGTTAGCTGCACTTGCTGTGTGTTTATAAAAGCTGGGAGCCATGGGTTGCCAGTGCCAAGGAATGCCTCTGCTATCAGAATGTTGCTCTCAAGTCCTGATGGAACTGTATTATATTTTTGTCTCATCCCATAGCTGAGATTGATAGATTTTAATGGGTCCCCTTATTGATCTTGTACTTTGCACCAACCTATTTTACTGACCAATTTCATTTTAAAAGGGCTTATATACTCCATAAGATTAAGGTAAATTAGTACACTCCTTGCACTTCATAAAACCTTCAGAGGCCAAACATTGCCACAAAAATTGCTTACATTCTGCTGAGATTATTACTCTGACTGTGAGAGGGTTTAGGGGATGTGTAAATGTTTTAACAAGCTGCACATAATAGGGCTCTCTGCATCATAAAATAAGATTCTGAAAATCAGGCTATATTAAGAAAAAGAAACCTTAAGTGAAGATATAAAAATAGTTTATTATATTTTCTTCATGGCACAGTTTAAGTTATTTGCTCCCAATTTTAGTACAAATAGATTTGTGGGACTAAAGCAGATCACTTATGCACTTCAGTATAGGCATCCCACAGCTAACCTATTTTCCCAAAGTGACATAAAAAATCAGCAAAAGGAAATCAAGCAGTTTTGTGATATCATGCAGAGGAAGAAGTATTTCTGATATGTTTAACAAAATTAATTAGAATGGGACTGGAAAAAAAATCTGCTGCTTAAGAACAAATTCTTAGGTGTTCAAAGTAAATTGTGTTTTTCTTACTTTCCATGCTTAGCATAAGTATTTCCTGTCTTCTTGTTTCCAAAAACATTAAATGTCTGCATCAGCAGTGGGTGGCAGGAAGAGGAAGAATTTCACCTAAGTCGTTTCAGACACATCCTTTACTTCATGTCTAACACTCCATTAAGTGTCAGAGCTAATACTTAGAATATAATAGCAAGAAGGTAGTTATTAATCCTGAAAAGTAGAGAATTGGGTCATTCTTTACTTTTGTTAAAAACAGAATGTGATTAAAAAAGCTTGTAGGTTTCTCTTAAAAATTGTTATATTTTTCAGAAAAGTCCAAGTAGATAAAGTAAAAAGGAACAAGAGAAAAAAGATTAAGAAAAAAAAATTAAAGATATTTAAACTGCAAGTTATGAGACCAATGGAAAGCCATTTCAATCCCAACTTTGTCCTAGGCTTTGTTTTTATATGAAAGGATGTTTAAGTCCTTTCAGCACCTGACTTTGAATTCCGAAATTCCGTTTCCAGCCCTGCTATTACTTTTCTCTCCTTCTCAAACACATTGTTCCATTTCTGGGCTTAGCTTTCCTCCCTGCTTTACCAATAGCGCAAACTGTGCCGAAAGAAAACATCTTAGAGCAGCACAGAGAACCTTGTAGTAGTGGTGGTGTTGGCAGGGCTGACCTGGAGATACAGGACTGCTGCAGAAACAGTGTCTCAGGTTTTTAACCAGGTAGTGCCCAAGTCACCTCTCTTGTGTGGTAAATGATGGCTGATAAAGAGTGACAGATCCAGAATTTCAGCCTCAGATAATGACAGCCTGCAGTCAGACTCCAGCGAGCTGTTGATGGGTCTGTACAATCTCCCAATTCAGAGCTGTGCCTGTAGGGTCTGTAATAACTGTTTTGGCTGATGCCATTCATATTTTACTTTAGAAAACATTATTACACGAGAACAAATAAAACACTAAATATTTTAGCGGCTCCTTCCCACCACGTTAAACAATAAACATTTTTTTTCCATTTTGCAGGTGTACGTTGGCTTTTTGGGACATACAATGTGAATACACATGAACTTGGCTATTTACCACGTCCTCATGATTACAGCTTCCAAGCAAATGGTAAAGTACAAATAGTACTACAAATAATACTAAGCATCTTTTGATTTCAAACAAGCTGCTCAACAATACAACCCAGGTGCTTACTAAGTCGCAGAATCTTATTTTCTTTTCAGGTGATAAGCTCTAAGCAGAGGAATTTTTGAGGCTCTGAGAAAAAAAGTTGTAATTTTGAAAATTAAGCATAGACTACCATCTATAAAGCAAGCCATTCCCACACTTCTTTTCTAGTACTCTTTCAATAAAAAGTCATAAAGACAAGACAACCCCCACCAAGTCTAATACTGCATTTCTACCGTGCTCTTTCATTTACAATTTCAGATCTTTTGAATTTCCCCCATCTCCATTATTTTCAAGTCTTGCTACCCTTCCCTATACAAGCTGCTTTCAGTTTCTATATCCCAGTTTTCTTCCTAAAGGCTGATAATTTTCCTTTCACTGCAGCTGAAACTTGAAGGTATTCAGTGAGGACGGGAGAGCGGGTTTCCAAAAGAGGACGCACACAAAATAACTCTGTCTAGACATATCCTTCTAAAGCCTGATTCCTTTAAAGCCCTGATGGACTGTCCCTCTCTGAAATTAACCCTAATTTATCCTCCCTGCCTCCACAGCAACCTGTGGCAACGAGTTCCACACTTTCAGTCCTGCTGAGCAAACGTGCAGCTGATAAACACAGACTTATTACTCATGTTAGGGCCATTTCTGTGCTTGGCACTTTAGGAATGTGTCCTTAAATGCTTATGGGATATGCACATTAGCCTGACTTTATAATCTAAGACATGCAAATTGGTCTTTATGACAGCATAAAACCCATTAAGCCAGTGGAGTTTCACATGGACGTATGGTCTGCCCACACAGATTGAATTACAGGTTGAAGGCTATAATTGCAGCAAACAGCACATAATTACTGGAATGACACTCTCTTTGTTACCTCTAAGCACTGAGAATATTTCCTATACTAAAAAGGTTATTCATAAAGATGGTACAGTTCCCTTACAGAAAAAAAACAAACCCAAACCAAAAGTGAAGAGCTACACTCAAGACATAGCCTATTTTTAATGCTTCTTTTTGTCAGGAAGTGACAGAGGAGTCAAAATTTCAAATTAGTAAAATAAGGTAAAAATGTATATGAAACTTCAGTAGTGTCTGGTAGTTGCATTGTGCAATTGTACTCATCAAAAGCTACCCTGACAGCTTTTTCATTCTAAGTTAAAGGAAAGTATAATGATTTGTTTATATTTGGAAGTTCTAAGAATTCTGTGTACATATTTCATTTGAATGTATCACAAAAGAATAATTTATTGCAACTACCTAACAAAAAGCTCCCAAAACCTGGCTGTTTTAATACCTCACTCATTTCCTTCAGGATGCCTTTTTTTTATATCGTCGTAAGATTTCCTGTCTGCAGCCCTGCTGCTGTAAACCCTTCGGCTGTAGCAGACCTGAGCCTTAAAAATGTCAAACAGAGTGGCAGAGGGAGAAGGGCACAGAGTGAGCTGGTGCCAGGGCTCCTCTGCACCTCCTCTCTGGGTCACTGCCTCTGCTGAATATCCACCTTTCCCAGCACAGCCCACTCTGCTGGGCACCCTCTGTGCTGGGCACCCTCTGTGCTGTGACACAGAGGTTCACAGGGAGCAAACAGCATCCATCCAGTTCTGTCCTTGGTCTCCTTCTCCTCCTCCTCCTCCTTAACAAGAACAAAGCACAGGAGCTGGGAATGCATAGAGAGTTGCCTTTTGAAAGCTCATTTTTCTTAACCTCCACCATAAGATGCACTTGCTAAAGATTTCTGGGAAAAACAAGAGTTTTAAAGGATGCAGCCGTATGTCAGGAAAAGTCTACAGGGCTGATCTAGGAATATGTTACTTTATTTCTTTTTTTAATTTAAGGATTACACTGACTATAAGCCTAGGAAGGAGAGGTTCAGTGTCTTTACATCTGCTATGTTATGACATAAATACAGAATATGATGCATGCCTAATATTAGCTTTGTGGTAAGGAAAAATCTGAGAGCTCTGAAGAGGAAAATTTGGTTTGCAGTGCTGGTTTCAGCAGGCAGGTGAACAGAACTTTCCTGCAGCCTCCTCACAGCCTGGCTGGGGCAGACAGCTCACAAGGGCAGGAAAACATTTTCCTTTCTGACTAAGCTTCTTCTGGAAGAGGGAAGACAAGATTGTGAAAGGAGAGTTCAAAGGCAGCTCCCCAGAAGGGCCCCCATGCTCCTTCCAGGTCGGAGTGGCTTCGGTGCCTGTCCCAGCCCTGACAGGGACATTGCACTGCAGATAAAGATAAAGGTGATGTGCTAGAAAATCAAACTCACAGACAGACAGACATGACTGCATTAAGCACTGAGATGTTACATTGAGCTGTTGTCTAGAAGACCTACCACGAGTTTGATTTTAATTTCCACACTAGATTNTTTCCACACTAGATTTTTTGTTTTTTTTTTTTTTTTTTTTGCTTGCTCTGGTAACTTTTAGGCAAGCTCGAGTGCTTAGTTAGGGAATGTCCCTTTAGAAAGCACAGTTCAAGCAGCTGTTTCCAGGTGGGTTTTTTCCTAAGGACCAGCCCATGGTGTGACAGGGCTCGGTGAAGTGAGGAGAACTGGGCTGAGGTAAAGCTGTACCTGAGCTCCAGGGACACAAACATGGACTGCCTGAGGAGAGGGAGGCTCCAGGTGCTGATGCCTTCAGTTTTATCTTTCATGTTTCTCAGATTCTGTGCTGCCCAGGGGTGCAGCTCTGAGCTCACATTCAGGGTCACTCAGCTCTGCACAGAGCAGGGACACAAAACAAATCCTTTTCCTGCTGCACACCAAGGACAACTTTCAGGCCCAAAAGCACAACCAACAGTGTGCTGAAGAGAGAAAACAAGAAGGATGGGACTTCATAAACTGAAGCTGTAATTGGACAATTAAACCTCAATATGCAAATGGACCAAAACTTATAAAAATGTGAGACCTCGTGACTGTCCATTTTGTGACCATTCTCAGTCCACCTTGGGTGTAGCCCTGGCCAGGCTCTTGTCCTGCCCAAGGTGTATCCTGGAGGTCTTTCAATAAATCTCTACTTTATTTTCTAGCTCTGTCCAGCCTCTGTTCCAGCCTTCCCAAGGGGTCAGTGCCTGCAGCCCTGCCCTTGCCCCCTGTGGGTTCAGTTGGGTGGGGCAGGGCTCAGCCCCAGCCCGGGGTGCACAGCCCTGTGTTCCTGACAGAACCATCCTGCTGCACCACCAGGAGCTCTGTAACTCACAGGGACTGGCACAGCAACAATTAATTCTGACATGCAAGGTTTTCTCACAGTGTGTGGGCTCCTTTAAAGCATTGGTAGTGATTTGGAGGATACAAAGCCATGAAAAAGAGTGCAGCTGTTTCAGTTGCTTTTTAATGGTTAAAAAAAGACAAACAAATTATATGTCTTAAGTGACAGTCTGTGGAGATTAAAGGTAATTTACCTTCCTCAAACCTTAGCTTTTAAAAAATATTAAACAGCAGCTTTGATACCATTCTCTGAAATCGAAAAACAATGGAAGCACCTGGAACCCTGCTGATTAAGAATACTGATTTCCCAGAGCAAAAATTAGAGGCTGTAATTTGAGTCAGGCTGTGGGTTTAATAATGCTCACGTGTGAGTCTGGTTCTCAGAGCCCAGGTTCAGCAGCTCAGAGCAGCTGAGGGCCTCGGTGGTGCACGGAATGGGAAACACCAGGATTGTGGCAGGCAGGAGAGAGCAGTGCAAACATGTGTCCAACTGATACCACTGCTGTGATTAAAAACATTGTAATATAAAACAATCATTGGGAGTTTACTTTTAATTTACTTTTTAATCAGCTTTATTTTAATCAGAAAATTGTATCTAGCCAAGCTCATTAAATGACATCTATAAGGAAAAGAAAAAAAAAAAAAAAACCAAAAAACAAACCAGAACCCAAACCTTACTACTTGTGTGGGTAGTTTTTTTGTAAAGTTTAGAGTGCAAAGTTTAAAGTTTTGTAGCTAATGAGAAAGTTATAAGCAGAGAAGTCCCATGGAAAGAAGAAATCCTCTGTTAGGGCTGAGCTATCAGCAATACCTTGCCCAGCTACATAATTGATCACTTCCAATCCTGTGACAATACCCTAAGGAGCCAAGGGAAGGATCCTGCCATGAAAATTGGTTTTCACCATCTGTTTACTGAGTAAATTTTTTTACTCCCTGCATTAGTTACCATCTGCAGGATGAGACCAGTCAGATTCTAAAACTTTGTGTCAAAAAGAAACCAGTCCATTGTCACTAACTTTGCAGTGTTAACAATAACATCATGATAATCCTTCTATTATAAAGATACAAATCTACCAGTTCCCAAATCAAATCAATTAATTATAAATAGAATTCCTCATTTAGTAATCTAGGTGGCCAAATTTTAAAAATCAGATATACCTTTTAGCACAGTTTAGTTTCACACTGGGTTTCTATTATATGTTGCTCTAAGAAATTAGCAATGTTATTTGCATATATAAATAATAACTTTGATAATACAAAAAAACCCCACCAAACGCAATGTGTTATACCACAGAACTGCCAAAAAATATTTTCTTTCCATTAACATGGCTAAAAAAAATCAATCAATCAATCAATCAATCACTGAGTTACATGTAACCATATGTAGTTTAGCAGGTTCAGGAATTGATTCAGAAACTGCCCTTGAGAGGGCTAATTAGCTGGATTGTTGCTTAGACTTTCAGTGTCGGTTTTTTCGGGATTTCTGAGCTAATCAGGTTTTGTTTTTTTTTTTCACTGATATTAGTTAAAGGCATGCTTACTTATGCCTGAAATATTTTTACAAGTCAAACATTCAATTGGTAATATTTTGGACACAAGAAAATCTACCATTTCATTCAACCCAAACATATTCTATATTCTTTTTGGTAGGAAATACCGAGCCAGGAGTGCAAATCTGGCAATAATACAGCAGCACCAAAAGGAATATTAGAGGACATGGCACATGATGGCACACTGACACATCCTGTGAGTGCTAAAGGAGCACACAGCAGCTCGTGCTGCCCACTCTGGAAAGCAGCACTTGAGGGCTGTTTACCACTGGCAGCAATAAAAGATGTTTAATTGAGACACAGAACATGGGGTTTTTGCAGCATTCAGGTGAAGAGCCTCAATGATCAGCACTTGTCATGCTTCAGACAAAGACCTATAACCCCTCCTTGCATTTCGAGCCCACAAATTAGATTGCTGATGCTGGTTCATAAATATTTAGGGAATCTTGTCCTTCTTGTGGCTGCACATCTATTTATCTGGTGATGTTCCTGAGGCACACAGGCAGCAGCAAGGCTGTGGTCTCATAAAAATGCCATCTACCTCTCTGTTTGCCCATGTCATTTCCCAAGAACCTTTTCCCTTCTTTGCTCCCACCTGCTTCCCTGGCAGAGCAGAAAATGGGGCAATACTGAGTGTACACTGAATCCTTCTAAAAGTGCACAGACAAATTGGACAAGTGCAACTCACACAGAGTTGTGGCTCACAAGCAGAAATTCACCACTCCAACACTTGGCTCTGGATATTTAACCTCCTTTGTCTGTGTATATACATACATACATACATACATGTATATATATATATGATATCTAGATATCTATATTTTTATTTTAAATTTTTTTATGTATGCATAGTTTTAAAGGAATTGCTAACAGATACAAATAGACAACTGATCAATATTGATAGATAATGCAAATACAGGAATTTTATTTACATTTTGGCCAAAGAATGAAGTGTATAAGACATATGTTAAATGACTCCAAAGATCTTCATAACCAGCTATGTACAAAAAAAATCAAATTAAATGAAACCCTATAGCTAAATCCTTTAAAAGACTGTAACACTGGCATATTTACCAGAAAACTCTGGAACAGTTGCACCCATTTTAAAAGCTGAGAGCAAGCAGATTTACATTTTTTTAAAGGTCTAAAGGGGTCAGAGTACTTCAGTGCTTCTGAAAGGGTTTGGGTACATAGTCTGCTGTTTGCCACTGCCAGATCCAACTCTTACAAAACTGCATGAGAAAGGTGACTGTTTTATGCTCTTGACATCTGGATTTATTCTTCTTCAAGTGCATTTTAAAGGGGAAAGATTAAACTTTCCAAGATGTGTCAATGTACAGCAAATATATATACTGAAGAACAAAATATCCAAATTCAGCTGACCAAAGGGAACAAGCACTGAAATGATAAAGGAATCTCCACATCTCATGGACCTTCATTAACCAGACACTGAAAGTTCTCACATTCTCTGTAGGTCGTGGATTGAAAGCTGATTGAATAATGAGGGAAGATGCAAAACAGAGTTAAAAGGAAAGAGGAAAATTGGGCTTCAGAGGGACTGAGAAATAAATGTTCTGGAGTGGAAGGGGAAAAAGTGGCAGTTTAATCTACAGCAGCAATTAGTTTTGTTCGTAATGAAGAAATACATCATATCTGAAATCTGGATCAAAAGATCACTTAGCCACCTCTGGAAGTTCAAGTCTAAGTAAGGCTCACAATTTCATTGGGACTTTTTAACAAAAAATCAAACCATCATAAAACCCCAACCCCAAAAGAACCTGAAAAAACACAGGAACAGATTTTTGGGGGTTTTTTTGCTCCTTTTTTACCCAGTTTTCTTTTTTTCCATGTATTGCTGGAACACATGGCTCTAACTTGCTGCATTGAATTCACCAATACTCAAGATCTCTTGGAGCAGTATCATACATCTTGAACATCATATTCTTAAAGATATCAAAACATATTTTCTTTTCTTATGAACAATTTCAGAGACAAAAATTAATCATAAACTGCTGCGTTAAAAAGGAAAAGAAAAAAAAAATCTTCTCTACATGGCCCCAGATGTACAGGATGTTTAGGTAAATTAATTCTGATTGCTAAATGATTACTAAATGGCCAAACCCACCCTTGCTGTTTCCTTCCAAATGCATGCACAAGGCTCTGGCCACTGCTGGCACTCTAATTAACATGGTGCATGAACAGAACAAGGCCAGAAGGAAAACAGACTGTGGTTTTTAAAAAGTGTCTAAATATATGCTTCCCCTACCCCAGTTAGATGTGTTAACTAGTTTCTCTTTAAGCTCTTCAAATACCCTTTTTATGACCAACTTTTTTTTTTTTAAAAACTGCTCATTAGTTGAGGGTTTTTGACAATATCATACATGTTCCCCTCTTTGCAATTTCTCCTACAAGTTCTTCATTTAGTAGAAAAAACAATTTTTAACAGCTTGTATTTTGCCATTACAGAATTCCTAAATTTCAACTTGCCTTCTCGGAACACCCTGTCTGAAAATAATAGTTTAACTCACGAATAAACTGCTCTTCAAATGAGTTTGCACTGGGGTGGAGGAGTGTTTTATTTTAACTGATTTCTACCTGTAATTGAAACCCTTTCTCCATAGTAAATCTACTTTTGAGGTAATCGTATTGAGGAGGAAGAGAGGACTGCAATAATGTTATTCTCCTGGCCTTGAAAGACTATTTAAATCTTTTCTACAACATGATATAGGCCAAATTGGATTGGGTGGTGTGTAGGGGGATTACCACATGGCCCCACACATCATCCCATTAATCACACTCTAACCTTTCAAGCTGTTCTGCACCCTCCCCTCACACGTTGCTGCCAGATTTTTAGCAAAGCACAGCGTGGGGAACCAGATGGAACCTGGTGGTTTCTGCTTTTTCCCTACCCAGTGATTTTATCTCCTCAACTGTTCTTTAAGGCTTCAAAGAGGGCAATTGCACCTCTTCCAAACTGTGCACAGGAAGGTTCAGTTTCTTAGGTTTAGAGCCATGCAACCATTTGCCCTGAGATCTGCATTGAGAACCTGACATTAGGGAGCCTCCAGACTCCTTTCTGTTTGCCACAGAGAGAATTTACAATTTGTTGTTTGATTAAAAATGGCTCTGGTGACAAGGAGAGGAGGGTGAGGGAAATGAACAGCATCCAAAAGTGGAGATGCAGCAGGGAGGGGTGAGCAGAGGGGTTATGGGCTCACACCTGTGCAGCTTAGGCATTCCTCAGCAGCTGGTTGGGGTAAAGGAGCAGCCAGGCTCCTGTCTGAGGTGTCCACCCCAGTCTGTGTGGGCTGGGCTCTCCCTCTGCCTCCCCACACTGCTCAGGAGCTCACCTGGGCCAGGTGCTGGGGGCAGCTGCAGGCTGAGCTGGAGCTCAGGCCAGGTCAAGCTGTACCTTCAATTTTAAAATAAAGAGGAATTCTGGAGTTTATTCTTCTCTAGTATGAGCTGAACAAGTTTCCAAGATCATAATTTTGGACTCATGGGGAATCTGAGTATTTGAGTCCCATTTTCAAGTCTCCATCTTCCTTTGGATCAGCCCCCAAAGCTGTTCAGCACAACAGATTTACAATTCTTTGTGTGGATTGTTATTTTTGATCATAACCTCTGCTTGGAAAGACCAGAGAGTTAACTGAGAAAAATTTTCCTCATGGAAGAGAAATGGGAATGGTTAAACAAAATGGGCAGGCAGCTCTTTTTAATTTACACATAACTAATATTAAAATGCTACGTACTGTCTGATTAGTAAGAAACAAATTCAACCAATTATAAGACATGGTGTAAATGTTCTTTCCCTGATTCCCTTGAGCAACTTGCTCCTGGTGATTAATTGCAATAGCATTCCACATTCAGGCAGGCTCAAACCCGTGCATAATCTTATGAAAAATTGGGTTCTGAATTGTGCAGAGGTCAAATTACTGTTCAGACTAATGATTCGTTCCATATTTGCTCAACTCCAGTTTATTGTGCCGTGGCACCTAATGGCAAGGGCCTACATTTATATGTTAACAGCAAAAGCAAAGATTTTGAACAGAAACCTGTAGGAAGTAGCATTTCTAGGGCTGCTGTGCACAGTCCTTTTTTTATTTAAATAGATGGGTCAGTGACCTCCATCATCATCGTGCCTGGGCTCAGTGTTCCACTGTGCAGCACAATCCCTTGATTGAGAAGAGCTATTAGAAAATTCAGCTGGCTGAGAAATCTGACCTGCTGAACACTCTTAGGTACTTTATAATCAAATAAATGATCACATATATTCTCTGCTGACAGCTTATGGCTGTGATTGCAGAACTGCTGGATTTTGTTAATGTGCCCACAGCTCTTTAATGAATTGTTTCTTCACTTTCTGATTTGACTTCTTTAACAAAGTTATCTTACTTTAATATTTTTTCAGGGCTGTAATCAAAGGCAGTACTCCAAATTTCAGTACTGCAAATTTCTCCCACAATGTGTTCCCAGAATTCCCTTCATAAGTGTTTTTTTAGCATTTATAACTCATATATTGTATTTGGAATTTTCTGGTTGGGCTTTGGTTTTGTATCTTTCTCTTTTTTTTTTTTTGAATTCTAGACTGTCACAAACGAGCTCAGACTTCACCTTTCAATTCACAAAGTGTTTCTCAAACATATATGAATGTAAATGAGGAAATATTAAAGTATCTTCTCCTGATCCTTACATATTGATTGCTTTTCTATCCCTTTATTTGCAACAACATTTCAAAAAGCATATAATTACCAGAACCATGAACCATGAATTTATTTCAAGTTTCTGCTCCCTGTTATGCATTAGGCAAATTGTGTTTAGCCTGACATAGATTTGCTGTTACCCTGCTTGTGCTCTTACCCTCACAGCATCAGAGCACACAAAAAAAGTCAAAAGCTTTGAGATTAACTGGCAGAGCTACCTTCTTCCCCCAAAAGTGCTGGAATTGTGAATGAAGCTGGGCTGTACCTTTGAGCTTCATTTATTCCTTGTCTTTGATGCAAGCAGGACAAGCAGAAAGTCATGCTTTAAAAGACACACATTTGGCTGCTATGGGGAGGGGATGCTGATCAAAGATATATTAAAAGCTCTATTCTGTTCTTGTTAAACATTATGATTTGCCACTGGAAGGAGCTAGAGTAATGATGTTGAATCACTGAAGAAACAAGCACAGGACCAGCAAAATGGTTAAATAATCTGGGAGAAAAGGAGAAAAAAAAAGAGAATCAGTGTCTTACCTGAGAGAAAGAAGGAACCAGTTATTTTCTGAGATGCAGAGAGCCGTGGTTCTGATTTAGAAACTCTTATGTATGAAAAATGGGTCGTGTGAAAAGCAAGTCTGATAACTTTAAAATGGAAATTATTTTCTTCTGTTAAAAAATAAATTATGTGGGTGGAAATAGAGGGAAGTTAGCAGAAAGAGAGAGCCACTCAGATAAAACAGATTGTCTGTCTCGCTCAGTGAGGCTGCAAGGTCACACACAGGGACTGTTACCTTGGTGAGAAAGTGATTCACTTTATTAAGCACATTTTTAGGTTGTTTGTTTAGAACTCATGATTTTCATCGGTATGATGGAAATTGGTCAATAACTTGACAGGAATAGAACCTTCCCTTCCCTTCCCTTCCCTTCCCTTCCCTTCCCTTCCCTTCCCTTCCNCTTCCCTTCCCTTCCCTTCCCTTCCCTTCAATATTAGGGAGTGATTTACCCTTCTAGCCCAGGGGAGGGTCAAACAAGGGCATGCAAACCCCAGGGGAAGCTGAATGCCCAGCAGAGTGTTTAAATCTCCCTATTTTACTGTAAAGTGCAGGGGATAAGTTTGGTTCAGGCAGAGTAGTTTTGACATATAAAATTTTAGATAGTCTTATGAATGGCTTCAGCACAGAGCATGGATTTATTCTTACAAAACCTTCTTAAGTTCAGGCATTTTCCAAAAAACAGGTCCTCAACAAGTGACAGCAGAAGGCAGAGCTGCCCTGGTCAGACGTGGGCTTTAGAGGAGGCCAGGGGTAGAACAGGTGATATTCCTGGGACACTGTGTGCTTGTTCCAACAACTTCTAAATTTGCTCCCAGAACTCACATTAGCTATGCAATTAATCATTTTACATATGTTTAAGATTGTGTGTTTTGTGTTGATTGTTTTGTTTTGTTTTGTTTTCCCCAAAGAATTGGAGTTGCTATAACCTGATTTGCAGCTATGGTTACAAGAGCTGTGTAATGTCAAGAGCCAAGAGGAGCCAAGACCTGCTCGTGCCTAATGAGCTCTTTCCTAATTTGCTTGTGTCTGGTGCTAGGATGGCACAGCTTCTGTCTTTGTTGTCTTAGAGCATCCTTAGGCAAAAGGCTCTGACAAAGCATCAATCACCCAGACTGCTTAAAATCCTGCTGGTCTCATTCAAGAGCCAGTGATGAGCTACATACCTTTATCCCATCTTAATGCTCATTATTGATGTTGCTGTAAAAGCTGCTTCACTCTGAATGATATGTAGGTGGTGAAAAGAGTTTTATGCTGTGGTGAGGCAAACAGTTATTAAAAGAAGAGAAAAGCCTAGGTGATGCCTTATGATTTAATGGAAACATCTTTCTTTTCTGAGGAATGGTGCAAGGGGTCTAACCCACACCCTGCAGCAACAAATCATCTTGGGCTTGACAGGTCTGAGGCAAACCCTCCACACAGAACCATTGCCTGTGTCCTGTTCTGGATTGCTCTTGCAATACAGAGTATACATTTGCAGACTGTCATGTAATATAATACTGAACACTAGACCCACTGAAAATTTCAGACTATTAATACATTTTTCAGACTATTAATACAATAAACCTGAGTATTTTAACAGAATCTTTACATAACTTTTATTCTGATGCGTAACATTACTAAAAGCTGCTTTCATGGGGCTTTTGCAAACATACTTTCCTAACCAAAGGGCATCATTTCACAATACCTGTGAGATATAAAATGCTTGCTTTTGTTCTTTGAACTGCATTGATTTGTTGGGCAATCCAATAACATATTCAACAAAGGTGTGTTGGGGTGGTAAACAGCCTGGTTTGTTGAGGTGGGGAGGCCAAGTGTGTTTCTGTAAGCTTCTTTTCTGGTAATCCTCTGTAACATTAGCCTTATGGAACAGAAACCTGACAGCTTTTACTTGTAATAGAACAGTAAAGAATGCCTGAAAGCTGTTGGTTCAAAAATGTTTCCATTTTGGGTTATGGGATTCATCAAATGACCTGTCACCTGCACTGTACTGACAACAACCTTGACCTCGTTGTCTCTTCACAATTTTCTCTTTCCTGGGCAGCAGTAGCCAGGTGAAAGCCCTGCTAGCTCTCCTGGAACCAAATCCGGCTCACTGTCGTGGCTGAAGGGCACAGAAACACAAAATCCTCTAGGAAGCTTCTCTGGGATACTGAGCTTCCTGAAGGACCATTAATAAGGCTGTAGGAAAAGCACATTACTCCTTGTCTGAAATTAAAAACAAACAAAGAGCCATTTTAGCTAGCCCTAAGCTCAAGATTTTAAACGTTTTGGAAAAAAAAAAAAAGACAGTCATGTTGAAATTATTTCCAAAATTCATGTTTTACTTATAAGTAGTTGCTGGTCAGGATGGCATTTCCCACAAAGAGTCCAGAAACTTAAAATTTATGCAGCCCCATCTATTAATGAATAAAAAATGCGCCAGAGTTTTATTTACATGATAAAGCCCTTTGATGCAGAAGGAGCAATAATTCTCTACTGCCTTTTTTGGGCATCCATTTAAAGCAAAACAAGCAGTCCTTGGTAGACTGCAGGATTATTTGAGTTAATCCTGAACCACAGTTCCAATTCAAAGTGTGGAGGTAAGAACTGAATGCTGCTGCTGGAAGTGCCCTTTTATAGGTGGACTTTTCCTGCTGCAATGCTGCCTCTCAGCCCACACCTGGCTGAAGCAGCAGAGAGATCCTGGTGGGAAAGGTGGCTGTGTTAACATCCTTGTGCATCCCTGGCTGCCCTGGGCTGGGATGATCCCTGGGGAACCCTTCCAGCCCAGGAGATTCTACACTTCCCTGGCTCCTTGAACACCAAACTTCCCTCACTCATACAGCCACTGCTGAAGAGTCATGACTAACAGCCAGGTCTGTAGATTTAATATGATAAAAATTAATCTGCAGAGAAACAGAAGTCTCTAATTTCTGTTCAAGAATCCAGAAAAAAAAAATGGAGGGAAATCAGGAAAATCCTCAGAATTAAAGGAAATGAGTTATCCACCAAGCCAAGGTGCCATGAGATTGACTGACTGTACACTTGGCAAGAGAGTTTGATCAGAACATTTCAACAATTCTCAAGGCAAAGAGCACCATTCCACTTTCAGGTACGTGTGGGAGAAAAGTGTATGAATAATGAATTTTCTATAATATACTTCCCATGCATTATTGAAAATATTACAAATACCCACTTGCTTTTTCCATTACAGCATTGTGATGCACTTAACATACTCTGTTGATCTCATTAGTGTAAAGAAGTCATATTGGATGTGTTTTACAGCTTGTAATTTTTTTTTTTTTTGAAACTTGAGATGACACACAAATATTTTAGGAGATGATTCATTGCAATATAAATTCTTTATTTCAGCATTCCAGTATGGGGAGGGAGGTTGTTTCTCTGAAGGAATGAAGTAAAAAATAAAGAGCATTCGCTAAATCATGTTTTCACAAATGCCTAAGTTTATTAGCACAGCTCATTAGTTTTGTGACTCAGCTTTTAGGGTGCTCTGGAAAGCTCTGTTGGTGTTCAGTAACACATATCAGCATGCTAAGGCTCCTCCTTACTACACAGCTACTACAGGATGTAAATTCACAAGGAAGTTTCACAAATAAGACAAATATTTTGCCTCATATCAGTGAGTGACCCATTTCTCACAAATTCAACCCACTGCTTCCTTTCAGAGCCAAACCCCACTGCTGGGGACATCTGACAGGATCGACTCCACTGTGTCAGTGACAACAGAAACTTTACTGTGTACTTGAACAGATTTAGGATTTTTTCTTAATAAAAAAAACCTGCTAAAGAAGTGTAAGAAAGAACTAGAAAGTGAATTTTTCATTCATTTACAAAGAAAACTGTATCAAACTTGAATCAGCATATCAAATATTGGATTAATGCCTGACATAGGGATATTTAAAATCAGGCTAAACCTAGAGATATGCAAATAGCAATTACTTGCAGATGAGGTGAGCAGTGTCCTATAATTGTAAAGGGTTTGAGTACAGGCACCATTCACAAAACTCGTAAGAGTGGAGAAATATTTGTGATAAATTCCCCACTGCAGAGTTTTTAAGTGAGGGGAAGCACATTCACTCCATCATAACCTGCCTTCATGCTGCAGAAGGCATCTGAAAGTTGACAATTATCTGAACCTACTGATGGAAAATCAGCCTGGATGATGCACCAGTGAGGTTTCACACAGCCCTGGGATCCCACTGATCCTGGTTTATTGAGGACACTTGGTAATTTCTATTGAATCAGCAGGTTCATAAGTGTAGCTTGTGTTGAACAATAAACAAAGAATGCAACTGCATTTTGTTATTGGAGCCCATTAGGTACAACACATTGATTAGTATTATCTTTTTGTCACAAGGCTTATTGCTTGAGAAACCCTTCTCTTATGAAAACAATCATTCTTGCCTGTAATATGTCTAAAAATTCTTTTGACCTTGTGCCTCAGTGATCTCCTGTTATGGTTTTATTGAAAATTTGAGCCCCCCATGATCCATCAGTTCCTCAGCCTGGATTCTGTATCCAGGGAGGTCAGTGATGGAACCTCCATGCAAAATTAAGAATTAGATTCATAGGTTTCTTTTCCACTCAGATAAGTATTTCAAAACTAAATAAACTTACTATGGTAAGAAGTTTGGAAAATGAAATTTTAGTTTGCTGGAAAGAACTGAGAACTTCCTAGATCTGTTTATTACAACTAATATTTACCTTCTTGAGCAAAGTTATTATTGCTTTCATTATGTTCTCTGCATTCAGCCTCCACTGCTCCCTCTGTGCTTCATTTGAAAATGGAGCAAAATAATTGTTTAAATCCAGGAATTCCTGAAATCAGAGATGTGACAATTGCAGGTCAGACCCCTTGGTCATGTAACCTAAAACCTAACATCAACAAAATGTTCTGATTTATGACCCAAAGCAGGAAAGTTGATATTTTTTGGTTCTTGACAAACAAATACATTTTACCTTTACTAGAGAATTATTGTTGGTGATTTGTCTATAATGAGAAGTATATTCTAGATAGCTGTTATTATCAGGCTTCAGCTGTTCAAGTAAATTTTTACTCAAATCACAATTTCATCACTTTTAATCCTATTCTCTTAATAAAACTCACAAACAAAACCCCCAAACCACCTCAGAGGTGTAGTCTGTAAAAGAGATTTGGAAAAAAGAAATTGAATACATCTTGTGTTCTTAAACCTTTTCTAAGCAAGTTTTAAGTGACTCTGAAGTACTCCACAGGTGCAAAGAGAAGCAGTTGCTGTTATAGGAGCTTGACAAGAGGGTGAAAAGATTTCAAGCAAGACTTTGCACCTTATTCTTCCTATTAAAAACAATGAAGAGCTGTAGTGGCAGAAAATGCAGGAACAGCCTTTGGGAAATATTGACAGTTCCTCTCTCAGGCATCAAAAATGCCCTTTACTGGTTGCAGTCATCTTCATATTCTTGAAAGCTTCGAGTCAAACCTGTTCATCTGAGTCAGCCATGTGTGCTGGCTGTCGTGAGTAACTCTGCTCCAAGCAGGATGCAGGAGATTATTCAGGGATCAGCCAGATAATTGAGGGCTCAGCCAGGTGGTGCCACAGTTAACACCATGCAGGAGCAGAGAAGGACTGAGCTCCTCCACAGCTGCAGCTCCACTGCTGCTCCTCTCCACCCCAGGGTGGCTGGTTGCAAATCTGGCTGTCAGAGTGGATGTTCCCTCCAATAATTTGTCCTAGTTGTAAGAATTTTTTCCTCACCTGTGAGGCAAGGCCATTGGCTGCCTCTAAGGAGCTGTTTCAGGAGCATTTTCACCACAGTTCCACTTGAATGACAAGATCACTTCATGTAGAGGAAAAAAAATATGCTGTTGTTACCAGGCTTATTTAGTCATGGGAAATTTCTCTGGGAATATTTTTTTCTCATTACTGTACACACAGTTGGCAAAGTCTGTCTGTGCAAGACTTCCAGCTCAATTTTGAAAACCCAAGAGGTTTGAATAATTCAGATAATCTGTGAATAAACATGCTGGCTTTGTGGCACTTATCTGAGTTGCCAAGCCTTTGGAGGCTTTGTCATCAAATTCTCATTTACCAAAGAGTTAGAAGATTTGTTAATGTTATATAATTTATCACTCCACTGTGCTGGATGGTGCTCTAAGAGCTGGGTTTGCTTTTCACAAAACTGCTCTGATTTTAAGCCACAGCAATTTCTAACCTGAATGGCTCTGAGTGAAGGACCAGGCCCTCAGAGCTTTATGTGAATAAAATATCAGTGCTGTGAGTCCCAGCAGCAACCTCCTGAGCAGGTCACATCCAAACCTGCAGTTCTGCTGTTCCTCCTACTCTTTGTTTAAAGACCTCTCTCCACTGCTGGAGCTCAGTGGCCAGAGCCTGCCTGCAAGCTCAAGTGAAGACCTTCATTGCTTTTGCTCATTTGAAAATAAAGGCAGGAGACTGACACAGGTAGAATCTTTTTTTTTTTCTTTTTTCTTTTTTTTTTTTTTCCTTTTTTTTTTTTAATCATATTTGGATAGTCAGTCACAGCCAAATTTTAGAACTCTTTAGACATGTGATTGTGGGACTAATTTGTGACTACAATTACTTCCCTTCTGTGTGCCAGCTGGGTAAGTAAACATTAAAATGCCAGTATAGGACACACAACTATCTCTATAATCACAGTTTCTACACTCCTAGAATATCTGAAAGGGTCTTCAACAAGAACAAGAAGAACCAAATACACTTAAACCAATTTTAAATTAAATTCTGAAAATACTGAAGTTTACTACATGTCACAATACCTGTTTTTGAACCAGTTCTTAGTTCCTTACATCCCTAAGATTCTGAAAGCTGGTGGTTTGCTTGGTTTAAAATAACATTTTTGACACAGCCAATTAACCAGCATAAACCCATTTCCTAATACTTTACAGAAAGTCCATTGTTTTGTGAGGCAGAGTCATTCAGAGCAGAATCATGATATTTTTAAAAACTGCTTTAGTTGCAAGCCCAATTACCTCATCCAGATCAACTGGATCTGCTCAATTTTGCTGAGCAGCTTCCAGACAGTTTCAAAGACTCTTGATTAAAGTCTTCAGCAGCACAGTATTCCAGTCAGGCTGTTCTGGTGACCAGAGTCCAGCCCTGCTCAGGTCCTCTGTTTGAGGAGGGAAAAGGGCAATGCAGAAGTTTTTGAAGAGAGGAATCCTTAGGAAATTGAATTCATTGGTTTCAAGAATCTGGAGTAGTACTGAGTATCTCACCAATAGTTTTTACTCAGATCTGCTAATGAAATTACCCCCTCCATCCTGAGGTTTGGAGCTAGCTTTGTTAAAAATACTCAGTCTCCATTCATAAAGATCTCAAAAAAACTTTTGCTTTTCCTGCATCAAACTTGGGTTTGCCATTCAGGGATATCAAACTGCTCCTCTGACCCAGACCTGTGGCTCTTCTTTCATTTCTTTTCCTTGCATGGTGAGGGGTATACTTGGAGGAGGGAAATGCACTGCAGAGAAGCAGATATGTGCAGATTTATACATCTGCACTCATATTTTATGCCAGAATGAGTTTCAGTTCTCTGATCACTGCCCTCAAGTGTCTCCACATGGTGTGGTGAACAATGTGGCTGATCTGCATCAGGCCATTCCTTCCCATCAAGGCTCCTTTCAGACACACCTGGAGGGATCTGAGTCAAGGGAAGGCACAAACCATGCAGGTTATCCAGCTGGAGCCCCAGCTCTGTGACCTGTGCTGCAGCACTGGCTGAGTGCACAAGAGTTCCACGAACCCCCTGCTCCCCCTCTGCCTCCCTCACTCTGCATTCAGCCCCAGGACTGTGGGAAAAGGTCCCTCCTTCCTGCCTGACTTGCCTGGACTTTGCAGGTCCATGCTCTGTCTCTCTGTTTGGGGCTTCCCTCCTTTGCTTCCCCAAGCTCCTGCCTCTGCACCCAGCTGCCAGGGGTTAACCTCAATGCCCTTCACACACCAGGATTTGTTGTAGTAACCAAAGCACTCACCTTGACTTTGGTTATGTAGGATACAAAAGGACAGAACTAAAAATAATAATGCTAGAGTTCATCATGTCTTGCTTCAGACAATGTCTTGCTTTGCCTTCAACTTCTCTTTAGCTTTTCTGTGGCTGAACACCTCTGGTATTATTCTCCTGACCTAGAGGCCTAAACCTCACAAGCTTCCTAAACTGAAGCATACATCTTCCAGGGCAACTTCAGGTTCCCCAAAATAATTCTCTGCATCAGAAACAATCCCTTCTGGATACCCATTTCCCCCCAGGGGCTCTGCTTTAATCTCTTTTACTTCAGAATGTATTTCCTTCCCTGGAAGAGCCAACAGCTGAAGGAAATCTGAGCTGTAGCTTCTGCCCATTCTAAAATATTAATCCTTTAACTAACTTTGGAAATCTCTGATTCAGGGAGCCAGCACCTTCACATGGGGTATCATACTAGGTTGCTTCCCTTCCATTAGAAATCTTTTTTTCTTGTGATTTGAAGCTTAAGTGTATTTGGAATTCCCTAACCAGTGTCTTTTATTGCCAGAATCATGTCAGCAAGTGAAAGTGGAAATAAGATTTTCAGATTTACAGGGGTTTAGATTCTTGTCTCCTGATTATCAGTGTGAGTTTTCCTAGGGAAAGGTTTGATGCTGTGAGGTGGGACTGGGCACCTCCACACTCCAGAGCACCAACCTCTGCAAGCTCAGACTTCGCTCTTTTTCACCAGATGTGGCTGAGATTTGTGGTTTTCAGGCTTCATTCAATACCATTCATGGAAAGTTTTAGGATACAATTTCTGTGAGCAGTGGTAGCAGCAGTGTTGAAATGGAGCCTGAAGCAGCACAGTGCAGGTTAGACTGGTCCCACAGCCACAGAAACAGAATCTTCCTGTGCCAAAACAAACCAGCATTTCCTCAGACAGATGAATATGGGCTAGGACCAAGAGCTGCCTGAAACCTGAACATGAATCAAGGTTGGGGTGTCATTTGAGGATGGCACTAAGCTGGGAACGTGTGTTGACCTGTTGGAAGATAGGATGGCTCTGCAGAGAGATCTGGAACAGTTGGATGGATGGGCAGAGCCTAACAAGATGAAGTTTAATGAGTCCAAGTGTTGAGTCCTGCATTTTGGCCACAATAACCCCCTGCAGCATTACAGACTGGGGATGGTGTGGCTGGACAGTGCCCAGGCAGAAAGGGACCTGGGGGTGCTGGTGACAGCAGCTGGACATGAGGCAGCAGTGTGCCCAGGTGGCCAAGAAGGCCAATGGCATCCTGGCCTGGATCAGGAATGGTGTGGCCAGCAGGAGCAGGGAGGTCATTCTTCCCCTGTACTCGGCACTGGTGAGGCCACACCTCAAGTGCTGTGTCCAGTTCTGGGCCCTCAGTTTAGGGTGGACATTGAGTGCTGTGTCCAGCTCTGTCCCCTCAGTTTAGGATGGACATTGAGTGCTGTGTCCAGTTCTGGCCCCTCAGTTTAGGGGACGTTGAGATGCTTGAGTGCATCCAGAGGAGGCAACGAGGCTGGTGAGGGGCTTGGAACACAAACCCTGTGAGGAACGACTGAGGGAGCTGGGGTTGTTTAGCCTGGAGCAAAAGAGAGTCAGGGGTGACCTTATCACTCTCTACAACTCCCTGAAGGGTGGCTGTAGTCGGGTGGGGTTGGTCTCTTTCTCCAGGCAGCAACTGGGAGAACGAGAGGACACAGCCTCAAGCTGCACCAAGGGAAATACAGGTTGGATATTAGGAAAAAGTTTTTCACGGAGAGAGTGATTAAATACTGGAATGGTCTGCCTGGGGAGGTGGTGGAGTCACCATCCCTGGATGTGTTTGAAAAAGACTGGATATGGCACTGGGTGCCAGGGTTTAGTTGAGGTGTTAGGGCTGGGTTGGACTCGATGATCTTGAAGGTCTCTTCCAACCTACATATTCTGTGATTCTGTGATTCTGTGATTATTAAGAAGAATGTTATGAACAGAGTAACAAATCCTGTCCTGAAACTGTAACACAGATTGATGGATTCTCTTCTTTTTAATTAGCTGCATGTTATTTACATTTCACAGGGAAAATTTAGCAGGTGTCAAAAGCTGATCACAGCTCCGTAATCTAGTCCATTCCTACATGTGCCTTCCTTGGAGTCTCTGGGTTTTGTATCCTTGCAGTGTTTATTCAATACTCCCTTAAACTCTTTGTCCTGTTTGACTTGTGCCAGGATTATCTTCCTGTCCCTCCCCCTCTGCCACATTCTATCTTGATTATAAAAAAGAGAAGTAAGTTTTAAATATCTGCCAATCGATTTGTATTTTGTGGTGCTGAGTTTGCTGTTTGTCACACTTTCCTTCCCAGAAACCCATGAGAGGAGCTTTCAGCTAAATGAGTGTAATTTACTGTGTTTGGTGGATAGGTATCCCTTAAATTTTTGTCAACATCAGGTTCCTTACAGACTGGAGCTGCTGCTAAAACAGTTAAATATATGTGAATGTTATTTTAGTGAATGAAGGCTTGTCCTGCAAAAAAGCAAACATAGGTTTTGTAAATAAATGTAACTGAGGAATAGGTACTTTCTTTTCTCATGCTTTTGCAAGCAGAAGAAATGAACTTACACAGAGCGAGTTCAGGGGTGTTTTTGCTCATCCAAACAGAGCAGGCACAGCAGAGGAACATGGCAGGAGGATCCATGTAGTTTTCTCCATTTTTTTAGTGGCAGAACCAGGATCATCCATGTTACCTATTGAGCTACAGCAGAATGACTCTTTGACACTATTTACAAAGGTTATTTACTTTCCACTCCTACAGGGACAATTTTTTTGTCTGGTCCAGAACATAATTTGAAATACCCTCTCATATTCCTTAAACTGCATCAAAGCTTCCACTGGGGGGCATTTCCAGCCATTTCAGTTTAGAAAGGCTTTCTGATCTGACCAGCTTCCCTGTCTTTTCTGGAGCAGCTGCTCACAAACACGACAAACCCACGGTTTAAACACAGAGCCCTGCACACACAGCCCTCCCCACAGAAGGCACAAACCAAGAAATTCTGCAGCAGAGGGTATCAGTCAGGCTGCTGAATGTGCTGCTGGATGATGTGCTGCACACTGCAGGCACTGACAGTTTGCAAATCTATATGGAACAGAACATAAGGGATGGATTTGGGGAAATGGCACTGGGGGCACCTCTTCTCAATCTGACACAATTATCCTGTGCAGGCAAAATGGTTACAGATGACAGTGTTATAGGAGAAATTAAGACAAAGCAGTTCCTATTTTTTTCTCTAGTTAAATTCTGGAATTTCTCATGTTATAGAAAGTGCATGGGGTAACTAGATTAATTCCCAGCAGCTCTTGAGAAACATTTTGTGGAGGTTTTTTTTTTTACTTTAATCAGTTCTTTTTTGAACTTTTTCCCCAAACATTTGTTGATATTAAGCTACTGTTTTTCAAGAAGAAGCAGTTTAAAAAAATCTTTTTTCAGAAAACCACTTAAAAAATGCATTCCTATACTGTGAAATTTTTTAGCATTGAAATGTATTAGCAGGCATAATCACAACAATAACATACTGAAATTCTTTCCCCAATGATGGGAATTTGAGAAGTGTTTTTTAGTCCCAGGTCCTTATTTAAACACCTGAGCAGAAGCAAATCCTTTCTGACAGCCTGCTGCAATTACAGCTGCAGAGCAATTGAAGAGCTCCTCTGGTGGAACTCATTTGGAAAGGTGTTGATAACCCGGGTGACAGGCACTGCTCCCCCTGAAGAAGCTCCAGCACAGCCCCAGAGCTCTGCTCCCCCTGCCAGAGGAGACACTGACACAGGGCTGTGAGCTCCAGCCACCATGGGAAATAAATGCTAACCCAGGCAGGGCCCTGTGCATCCATTGGAGCTGCCCAGCAGGGCTCTGCAGCCAGGAGTGTTCCTGCCTGGCCACTTTGTGCTGCTGCTCTGCTGCTCTGCTGCCCGTGACCGCAGCAGATTCATGGCCATGATGGGAAATTAATGCTGACTGATGGCAGCCAGCCCACAAATCTCTGCCTCCCTCCCCTCTCCCCTCCCGTGAAAAATGCCACTGTGCTCCCATCATTTTGGCCTCCTGTTCATTGACTCCTCAATGCTTCAGTGCAAGCTGCAAAAAGTTAATCTCCTCTAAGTGAGGGGATATCTTTATTTGCAAATTTAGTCCTGTAAAATTTTTAGTTGTGCAACTCCAGAGCCTATTTTTCACCCATGAGTTTAATGTACCTACCCAAAATCAATTCTGTCTCAGAAAAATACTCTAATTACATTTTACTGCCATGACTGAATTTATTGCTTTTACAGATAGCATCACTCACACAGAGCATGTACTTAAATGGAAGAATAATGTCTCCTGCAATAATTGTTATGATATTTGTGGCAAAATATAGGTGACCAGTCTGTAACTGAAGGAGATTTTTAAAGCTCATTCTGCATTTTGATCCACCCCAGTCTTTTCTGTCTGAGGTAATAATGGTAAAAATGTGATAGTGATGCATCTCTTTATCCATCAGTCATGTTTTTTCCCTTGTACCACAGTGTGTTTTCTGACAGCACTATAGATGAATTCCAGTGTTTTGTCAGCCTCAAACAATAACACAGAAATGCACTTCAAATGTAAAAGCCATAAGATTTCTTAAACATGACCAAGCTTTGGAATAGGTGTGAAGATTGTTCTTCATTATCAGTTTAGGTTTTATGATCCAGATATTTTAATTCTGGGCATTAATTATTTTTCCTGTGCCTTAAAAGTGATTCTTTAGAGTAAAGAACAGAGTTCAAGTGTGCCCAAGAAGCCAGGTCAGCTTGAAGGACAATGCAAGAGTGAATCAGTGCTGGCCAATAAGGGCAGACACAAGAAGTTACAGTATTTGTCTGATTTTCAGGCTGGCTCAGTTGCTTGTGTCCTTTCTGTTTGTACACAGCAAGCCCATGGCAGGAGCTGAGGTGCATAGACAGGACTGAAGGTGTCTGCAGGTGTGCTCAGGGTGCACGTGGTGCCATTCCTGACCTTCCTCAGGACACCAAGGGGACACTGCCACAGCCGTCAGCCACAGCCCTGTGCCTCACCCTGCCAAAGCCAGCCCAGAGAGCCCAGCCAGCACAAGTGGATCCCAGCACTGGGGCTGTCTCCTCAGCTTCCAGGGGTCTGCAAGAGATTGGCAAGGTTTGCCCTCTGGATCTGAATATCTTTTGTCCTGGGATACAGGATTGATCTGTATCAGCAGAGTGGCCTTAGGGACTGCCAGGGACAGGACAAGGGCCACCCAAGCCACTTCCCTTCAGTGCAAACTCTCTGTAGCTTTGCAGGCTGCTTCTGAACTTGCAGAATAATTGCTGCACTCGCACAAGTCCATGTCCCTTCCTCACAGCTTCATTTCTCCTGCTCTGGGAAGCCTCACCTGCATCCCAAAGCAGCTCCTTGGGAGCCTGTGCTGCCTAACCTGTGGTGTGGGTGCAGGCAGAAGCAGGGGATCCCTGGCATTGTTCAGTATTCCAGAACTGCAGTCATGGCAGATGACAGAGCTGTGCAGCCTGGACAAAGACAGGCTCTCACAGACTCTGTGGGAGGGTTCAAGGATTGATGCCTGTGAGTACAACCATCCTTCTGTGAAGTGGAGCTCCCCTTCTCCTTCACTGGGATGTGGCAAATGACCCTGTTGACACTTCCAGTCTCTCTCAGTACAAATTAGAACATGTTAGCTGAAACTGAAAGCATCTCTTTAAGCCACTTCAACACAATCTGTAAGAATGTGCATGTCTGTGCCCTTTCTTGCTGTTTGTGGAGCTTCAACAGTAAATATTACTGATACTGACACATATGTTCTGCAGCTCGGAGGCATCTCCATCCCTCCTCCCCTTTTGGGTTACTGCACTTGAATTCCTTCCGTAACTGGCCCTTGCACCTCATTTATATGTTTAATGAGGGATATTGAATCCCCCTGATATCTTCCCTTCTTTGCCTATCAGTGAAACAGAGGGTAATATCTAACTTTTTCCACCTTGGATTCCCCCAGAGAGAAAATCCTTGTGAAAAAGGAAGAGTGCTAATGTGTTGCTTCTTTCACATTAGCCATGGCTAATGAACTAATAACTAGGCAATCTAAGCCATCTTATTGAAACTACACTTATGAATGTAGATCAGAAATATTTGGATTTCCTTCACATGGGATTATTGAGTTACTGCCAACAGAAACAAAGGGGGCTTATCTCTAGTTCAGCACAGAGCCATAGATAGAATCACTTAGCTTGGAAAAGACCCTCAAGATCCCTGAGTCCAGCTGTAAACCTGCCCCAGCCAAGCCCAGCACTCAGCCATGCCCTGGGCACCACATCTCCAAATCCTGGTACCTGCCAGGAGAGTGCCCAGGGAAAGGGGGACAGGCCACAGCACTGCCCTGCTTTCCACCCTGTCCCCAACACCCTGGAAACACCCCTGGGATGACACAGTGTCCCTGTGCCACTGAACTTCTGCCTCTCTGGACAGTGCAGCTGTTTTAGAAACCCCAAAATAACAGATTTTGTGAAAGGCAGAGAGTGCCCTCCAGGCTCCTGCCAGTGTAATATCAAGTGACTCATCACCCAATAAAAAGAGAGAAAAAAAATGAAAGATGCATTTTAAACAACTTATATTTCCTTTACCCACTTTCTTTGATATTTTCTTGAGGGAGCAAGAGGCTCTTTTTACTCCCTTTGAAAGACTTCATAACTTGTAATAAGTTGGCTTGTACATTCCAGGCAGTTTATGGAAAAGGAATTCAGAGCTTTCATTTTCCTGTGGGAATACAGAGCCTCCCCCTGCTCAAGAACTCAGATGTGACCTTGAGGTGTGAACCTGAAGCTCCTGTGCAGTCCTGTGTTCCAGAGCCCCTGTTCTGTTCACTTCTCTCCCTCCTGGCCCATCCCACTCAGGATCAGGATAATTATCTGTGCCATTCCTGCAGGATTTAATGAACTCCTTACAGAAGGGACAGAGAATGGCTCCTGTAGCACTCCTGTAAAGAACAATAAGAGGAATAAGCATCACAGCAGATGTTGCTTCTCTGCCAAATAATATTCAGTTCCAAACAATCTTCTTTCCCATTAATGAAGGAAAACACAAATGCAGAATGTGGCAGTGGAGAGGAAGGAACAAAGGAGTGCTGAGAGTGAATTGGTTTGTTCTGAAGGGGCATTTCTGTGGTTAGAGCCAGGGGGATTTGCACTTCTCAATTTTTGTGTCACAGCTGACTTCCTTTGCTAAAATGTATTCATATCTGGTAGGTGTGAGCTACCTGGCTCTGAGCACGAGTTTTTCTCATCTGCCACACAGAAAGTCACACTTTGATTTGCAGAATGAATCATGGAACAGCTTCTTGACTGGGAAGGAGATTCAATAGTCACAGAGAAAAGCCACAGCTGTTTGGGCTAAAAAAAAAATCTTAATGTCTTCTGAATGTTTGTCTCTGCTCTTCTTGTGGTTTTGTTCCATTTTTAACCTTCTTTATGACAAGACAGCATTATTGAATACTGATGAGACAAAACTTAGTTCACTGCTAGGCAATACATTTTTCAGGCATTTTATGGGAGCCCTCACTATGTGACCTACAATGTTTTGGATGCTTTTCCAGGCAGCTCAGGCTGATGGATTGCATTCTGCTGCTCTTTGGGGTGTAGGGGGACAAGGCAAGAGGAGATTGGGAGCTGACAACACCTGCCATGATCAGGTTTTTAAACTTTTGCTCTTGAAGATTTCCTCTGGCTGTAGATCTCATTTTTCAATATGTAAATAACTCCTGTAAAATATCAGGGAAGGGTCCTCCACCTAAGGAGCCCTCTCTGGTGAAGCTGCAGTGATGTCCACAGTGGCTGGATCGTTGCAGTGGAGTAAAAAACACCTTCCAGGGCACCCCCAGGGAAAGCTGGGCCCTGCTCTTACCTGCAGAGTTGTGAGCACAGAAATCCTCTGCAGCTCAGCCCCCTTTGATTGCAGCATCTCTCAGCAGAGTAGCAGCTGGATATTTGGGGCACTGGGATCGGTCCCTGAATGGATTTAGGTGAGCTCAGGAACCTTAATAGTTAATAAAATTACTGAAAGGTGAATTGAGCTGGAATATCTGTACAAACCCTTCCTCCTGAGGTGGGTGCCTGAAATAGAACCCAGTGTCTACCAAAGCCACAAGCCCAATAAAAAGGGCTCTCCTGTTCCTGCAGGACTCTGCCCTAAGCCTGCACATTTCAAAGGAGGAATTAAAGTGACTGTGGTGCACAAAGCCTTCCTCATCCCACATGCAATTATTTATTTATGTATGGATGGTTTCCCCCGAATCCCTCCCTTGGAACTTTTGAGTTATCAGTTCTGCAAATCAATAAAACACATCTGGCAAGGAAAATTTGGAAGGTCTCATGCTGTGATAGCTTTTGTAATACTTCCTGCATTCATTATTAATGGTTCATTATGGAATTAATAATTTAAAATTATCTCTGATAATTTTAAAAGTCCCCAGTCTGTTATTATATATATATATATATATAACATTATTATCTTATTTGGGTATAACTTTGTGTTCTGGGACCAATATCCTTCATATATTCTCAAAGCTTCAGGGACTGAAGGGACAAATCAAAATACAGTAAAGCTCAGGGAAAATGGATATATAAGTATTACTTAATATAAAGAAAATCTAAGTTGTGTGTGAATCTCATTTAATATTTTTTATTTCTTTGAAGCCTTCTATTTTTTTCTACATCAGTGACTCCCTTCTCATATTCACTTTACAGATATAAGGGGTCTATCACTTCTGGGACCTGAATAAAGATGAGCTTGAGAATTTTACTCTTTGAATCAAGCAGTGAATATCCAACAGTTCCTGGGGCTGAAGGTGGGGGCAGTCCAAGCAGGAAAGGGTTGGATTTTCACTACCAGGATCACTGGAAAGACAAAAAGTTCATCCCTAGCTGAGTTCAATAACCAAATCCATGGTACCAATGTCTTTAAAAGAAAATATTTTATCTATCATATATTAAATCCTTTGGGCCCTGAGGTAAAAAGGCACTTATTGTGTATTAGAACCATCTCAGAACACTTGTTCCAGAACAATATTTTGTTCTCAAATCTCGAGGTAGCAGAGGCCAGAAGAAAGGAAAGTTGTGCAATAAATGTAGAAGTTAACATAATTTGAGTCAGAAATAGTTTTGTTAATAACCTCAGTGATATCAGATTTTCATTGCTATGATTTCTTATATTTCTCTTATCTATACATTTTCTTCCATGGTAAAGACTTGCAGAGCAAACATTCTGCATATTATAAAGACATGTAGAACTGAGAGAAATATTTGTATCAGGAATAAATTATTTTATTTCATGTGATTTTTATACTTCTANATATTATAAAGACATGTAGAACTGCATCTATATTCCCTAGTGAGAGAAATATTTTTATCAGGAATAAATTATTTCATTTCATGTGACTTTTATACCTCTCATTTTTCAGTTGTGTTGCTTTTTGTACAATTTATACATATTTATCTTCCTAAAATTGCATTGTACCAAACAGCAGAAAATATTTAGATTTAAGAATAAGAAAATCTTTAATTATTACATGCACTAATATTTTAAATATAGTCTTTATATTAAGACTGGATAAACAATAGAAGTGAGTTCCAAACTTGGTGCCAGCTAGAACCTGTAAGGGGGGAGAAGAAGTGCTGAGAGTAAAAGTATGCAGGATTGGAGGAAACACAGATCTGGATAATCCCAAAATTTGGTTTAGCAGGCAGATTTTCTGTCTGCAGAAGGAAGAATGCTAATTTTGTTAAAGTCTGTGTATCAAACATCATCCCTGAGAACACCGGAGATAAATTCCTTTCCACTTTTGAAGCTCACATTGAGAAGAATTTTGCTTTTTCTTTAGGTATTTTTTAGGCAGTAACATTCCTACTAATGTAACTGAAGCCTTCCAAGGAAAAAGAAGCCCCTCAGCTTTCTGAGCAGGAACTTTTTGCAGGCAATTGCACATTGTTCTCTAAAACTCAGCTGGACTGAGGATTCTTGTCAGAGTAATGCTGCTAGAAAACATCCAGGGAATTTGGAATAGGAAATATCAGTCAATGAAAGATTTTATTTTTTTTTAAATGTCCTCAAGTTTAGAAGATACTTCTCATTAGAAGTATCTTCTTTTGGACAATAAATTTCTCCATCATTTTGTGCACCTGCTCCAGAAGGAACTGGCAAATCTTGCAGTGGGAGACACTGAGAAGGAAGCAATAATTTTGTGTAAAAGCAGCTTTTATAAAATTCCAAATGTAAGAGAAACTACTGCAGTCCTTTAGTCTTGACTCCAGTGTTGTACAGGGCATAGGTTTCCCTAGAATTAATTGTTGCTTTGAGCCCAAGAACTGCTGAGTAATTAGAGCTTTTCTCTTAGATAGTGTTTTAATTATTTGTGCTGTCCTTCTTTGGAGTGTCTCTGACCTTTCCATGTCCTGCAGATACAAGAAACAGGCACAATATTCACAAATGGGATTTTAATTTGCCAGGACTGAGAAAATATGATCTTTTTCTTCCAGTTTAATGCTGGCTGAATGTCCAAGGATCATGTAAATCCACTTGGTGTTCACTATTTTGCTGCAAATTTTCACAGGCATCAGGATCTCCATGTTCTTAACAGGATCCTTGTTTCCTAGGTCAGATAAATTTCCTCTCCTCTAAGCATGACCTATATTCTCTGTCACAGACCTGGAATTTTGTGTTTGAAATACTTAATCTGGCACGCTTACCAAAAGATCCAATATTTTATTTTGGGGACCTCTCTTTATAATTTTCATTGCACTGGTCTCTGTATTGGTTATTGTCTCTCCAGATGTGCAGGTTACCTCCACAGGCACTGCCTACAGCTGGGTGTGTGAGTGCCTGCTTGGAAAAATTTGTGACATTCTGTGTTTTCCAGTTTGTGCCCAGATACTGTAAGACACAAGATTTTGCCTTCTATTTGATTTCAAAACACAAAAGCAGGTGGCAGACTGAAGGTGGCTGATGATATACCTGTTAGCTCTCTTCAGCACTGGACAGAAACCCCAAAGTGAGACATCTTTCACTCCACCTGTAAGGAATCACCTGGCTCAGTGGAAAAAGCCCCTCATCTCTCACTCTGGATCTCATCAAGTAGTGGATTGTTGCTATAATAACACGAGCAGTTTGCTCAGTCTGCCTCCATCATGTGTAAGGGATTAGTCCTATCAAACTCTGCTGTTTTATGCGTTTTGACAGACAATACCCAGCTAATTTAAACACAATGTTTGAGTAAACAAGAACAAAACATTTCCCTGCTTTCTTGTTAGTTGAATTTGAAGCTGAGAGGCCACTTTATTATCTCACCACTGGATCTGTCAAGTTCCCAGATATCTGCATTTTAGGATGATAAATGTATCAGCAGGAGGTTATTTTGACCCTGACCATCTTTTCAAGACATCAGTTTAACACGAGGATGCATAAGGAGTTTTATAGGTCCTACACTGGGTATGTAGCAAAGGGGCTTTATGTGAGTTTGCTGTAAATCATGTTTCTTCTGTCCATTTATGCTGTTTGTAATTAAGGGCCTCATTAATGTCATAGCATATGTTGTTTAGGATGCATAAGCAGGAGTACTGAAATGTGTTAGAATCCAATTTAAGGGTCAGGGCTTCAAGCCTGAGGAATTTTCGCCAGCATTGATGGGAGTCACACATATGAAAGCATTCATTGAGTTACAAAATTCATATTCTTTCCTCAATGCTATCACTAATTTTTAGGAGCTATCTCTAATTTCCATCCAACCTGGCCACAATGCACTAAACATAATCCCTTAGCACAATGCAATAATTGTAGATAAACTCATTCTGAAAACAACATGCTAACAAATCTTTTAAAGATTGAAAATCTTCCAAATATATAACTTAGAGTGTTTTAACCCAGCTGGTCCAAAGCTTTCCCTTGGAAGTGCTTTTAGTCAGTTTGGGGTTGGTTTACATTTCCAGAGAAATGAAATTAGTCACAAAAATTACTTGTTCCTTTGGAAAGTGTCAACACCACATGAAAAAGGCAACCTGGTATTTCAGTCAGAGAACAGAATCCACAGTGATTTTTCATGGCAGTAAAGAGTATCATGGAAATATTCTGTAGGGGCCTGATTTTCTGGCTGTCTGCCCTGAGCTGGACTGTACCAGCACAGCTGGAGAAGGCAGTGGGTGTAGCATTGCTAGCAATGTTCTTGAAACTGTTTTTTAAACTAAATGGGATTGTTTGAATTGATAGTTGGTGCTAAAACTTTACATGGAGGGCCACAATTCTCTATAGGATAAACCTCAGAGTTATTTATGAATGGCTGTGTAAGAGGAAGCAGTTTCCTCTATGGAGCCTCCCTGCTGTGGCCCCCCTGGCTCAGATGATGCTCAGATGATGCTCCTGCTCTTGGATAACCCAATCTGCTGCCAGAGGACTGCAGCTGGAGACTGGAATCCTCAGAGGGAGCTAAAAACCAGCCTTTGTGGATGGTATTCCTCTTCCAGACACAGATGGATGCGAGAGGAATCACAGTTCTCTCTCTTAAAGAGTTAATTTAATTTGTTTTGTGAGAAGCGTGAGAGGTATAGCCTGGGAAGGTAATTCCATGCAGCTCAGGAAGCTTTGTGGGTGTGATTTATACAAACATTTAAATTAGGAACAGTGAAGGTCATAAGCATTATATTTGCTTTATATATATGTCATATTTGGTCTCTCAGACTCTGACATGGGATCCTAACCTTGGAGTAAATCAAGGTCTGAGTATGGCCAAAAGCTGGTATAAACTGGAGAAGCCTCAAGGTCTATTTTGTTATTTGGGGATTGCCAAAATTTAGAGTTCCTGTGCTTCCTGGGAGGGATTTACCCCCCAGGCTCCATCTCTGGGGTCCAAGTGGCTGGACAGGAGCTGAGGAGCAGCCTGTTACATCTGTATTTTATCTGTCCCACACACTGTTAGGTGTATCAGATTTTGTTATTTAAAATTATTTGCCTTTGACAATACTGCATTCTGAAGGTATATTTATAGAAATGTTATTAAAGAAGTGAATCTTTCACTGCTCAAAGTATTCTGTGATGCTATTTCCCCCCTAACAATATCAGAGTGGAGTGTTGGAACAGACAGCTTTATAATAAGATAGAATGTAATTGATATTGCAGACTTGCTTGATAGTGAAAAATGAGACTGTCACCAGCCTCATGGAAAATCATTTTGGTAGAACAACCTTGCAACTGAAAGCAAAGAAATAACCCAAACCAGACAACTGGTGTCTATTAAAATTAGTTCACACACTGCTTTCACATTCCATGCTGGTTCAACACTTAGTTCTTGATTAGACCATCTTTGATCTCATTTGTCATTATCAAATCACTGGACATACTAATGTTTCTCTGAAAGACCAATAGTCTGAAATAATAAATAAACCAGACACTTCTCAGGACAGAATTCAGCCCATCTTCCTTGTTTTTAACAATACTTTATTCTGTACCTGCTCCTATTATTCTTTTGGGGGGCATCTCTGCTCACTTGCACTCTGAAGGGTTTTGAATAAATATTTTAGTCTATTTTTATTAATTAATAAAGAATTAATTCAGTGAGAAAAGTGTTATGACCACCTTCAAACATGTGAGGGTTACTAAAAATCTAGAGGGGAGACATTACTTGCAGTAATATATATTGGCTTTGTACTCTGAGTAATGGTATAAATTAAAAGGAATTACATTGAAGGTGAAGAGATGCAACACAAAGTAACCTAAACCAGGAAATATATTCCAAAATGGCCAAAGCAAGTCCCCTGATATGAATGTTTCTGCAGCATCAAAGTTAATGCTTTAGTCATCTCCATCCATTTTAAGATGAGCTTGAAAAACAAATGAGGAATAAGTGTGCTCCAGAGGAACTTCTGCATTAGTGGGACCCTTCTATGCACATTTTAAAATGGACCTGAGAAATAAATGAAGAATAAATATACTCTAGAGAAATTCCTGCATTAGCAGACCTAAGTGGTGAACTAAGCCTCTTCCATCTCTAATTTCTGTGATTCCTTGATAGATCTGTAATTGAACTGGGGGTGCTTAAAGTGCTTTCTGATGGAATAAAATACAGCATGACCATTAGTAAGCCAGCCTCTCACAAGCTGGAGATTATTTTATAAGAACAAAAAGAAGATCCAAGTCCTGAAAGAATTTTCCTCTTTCTCTTCAAAGTAAACTTTGCAATTTTTAAGTGACATCCAAGATACCTGTTCAAAAGATTGAAGACTGGAACCTAGTGAAAATTAGCACCACACAGATTTACAATTCCATTTTTGGTCAGCACTTAAAATTCAAAGTTGTTATTCCCAATTTTTCCACAAAGCAAACAGCAGTATCTGGAATTGCAGTCCAAGATCACAGTTTCCTGTGGGCAGTGTTTTCAAATATCAGCACCTTTGATTAACTCCACATTCTTGTGGAGCTGCCTGACCAGATCCTCTTCCATGGCAGCTGGTCTTGCAAAATCATCTGCCCACTTTTCAAATTCCTGTGAGTCCAGGGGAGCTCAAAACTGTTCCCACTGTGCACCCCAAACACAGCACTGTCTCAGCTCCTGAGAGGAAATGATCTGCACCCCTGCTGAACCCAGGACACTCCTCCAAAGGAGATGGCAGCCAGGGAAACACCCCCCAAATCAAGGGAAATATGCATGTGTAACATTTTTCTTTATTTTTCCATGCACTCCATTTGGGGCTGGCATTCTGGCTGTGATGGCATCCTGAGCTGAGCAAATGCCATCCAACCCTGATAAACCCACGTGCTGCGTGTTTAATAATTCCTCAGTGAGAACTCTCGGTGTGCTCCATGACACGCTGACTGAAAACTCATTTAACTTTAAAATGGAGCTAAATACCTAAATATTGACTGCAAAAAAGACAAAGGAAAAACACTGTCTTACTGATTTTTACACCGGCTTCATCTGATTTAGAAAGAGTAAATTTCGTAGGATTTAGTCAGTCATGCAGACAAGTATTATTTGCTGCATAAGGAGCTTTGACAGAATGAAGACATGAACTTTATAAAGCTGCTCAGCACAGAGTGGCAACTTTTCATAGTGCTTTTATTAACAGTGAATGGTTTTGAAGCACTCATGACCTGGAATAGCATTGTAATCCTACTACAGTCTTTGCTGCACAGTGCCACTGGAAACAGGCAAATAAAGTCTTGTCTGGCTTTCTGTTCAAATGTGTGATTATTCCTGAGCAAGGTTTTGGCTGGCTTGGCAAGGAATGGCGTGGTGGTGAGACAGAGGGGCTGAGCTGATTTTATTTAAGTGCATTTGCTGGGGATTTGGTGTCAGCTGAGGATGTGAAATACCAAAGCTGGGCTTGGAGCTTGGATCCATGGCTCAGAACAGGCTCTGCTGCTCTGCTGCTGGCCCCTACAGCCTTGGAGCAGCTTTCTGGGACAGGCCTTTAAAGTGTTTTTAAGAGACACCAGTGGTGTTTTGGAAGATGTGTTGGTCACACAAAGCTCACCCCTTTTCTACACAAGTGGTTTTATACAAGAGACACCTTCTCATATCCCAACAATCCTCAAACCACTGTGAAGGGAAAGTGGGAGCAGGGAGCTCATCACGTTTATTGAAGATGTTCCACCCTATGAAAAAAAAAAAAACAGATCAAGAAATAAAACAGAAGAGGGAGGGGAAGGCAGGGAATGCCTTTTAGCTGAACAGGTTGGGTTTTATCCACTAAAAACTTCCATTTTCCTGGTCACTGCCACAGAAGACAATTCTGTGTACTTTGATTTGAATGGCTGTTGAATAACATTTGAAAAATACTATTCCCAAGAATTCCCTAAAAATGCTATTCCCAAGGCAGAAAAGTTGATTTTTGAATGCTTTTGCTGTTTAATAATCTCTATTCAAATTATATATATTTGGTTCCTCCTCTGAGAAATTTTTCATTCCAGTCAGATTAAGATAAACTAGGCTACAGGGAGTTATGGTCATGGGAGAAGGCAAAGCTTTGTCTACATAGTGAAGAGTATAGAATATTTCTCTCTTCCCAAGCCTCCTTATGGCAGGATGCAAAATTGAAAATTAACAACAAGCCGTTCATTTGGAATGAGTGGTCCTCCAGGGGCAAAATGTTTATAAATTATATTATAACACAGAGATATTTTGATTGATTTGCTGCAGTTGTGGAAAAAAATCTGATGGTTATTTTAAAAAAATACCTTGCATTGTGCTGATGAATTAGATAATTTTTCTCAGGTTTAATCACCCCAGGTGAGGACTCTCAATTGCCTTCTATTCACAAAATCAATGGTTTATGACACCTAGCAAATTTGGAGATGATGTTTTGCTACTCAGTCTTTGTAGCATCAAAAACTGCAACTCTCTTATTTAGTATTTTTAGCCCTCCCCTCCAATTATTTATATAAAAAGCATCTTTTTGGTCTGCACATACTCCTCAAGCGCTCTGAGTCTTGTTGCAGTTGGAAAAGGCCCACTTAGCAACTCTTAAAACATTTGTTTTCTCCACTTCTCTCAACTATTCCTTTTAATTTTGCATTTTAAGTGTTTAATTATCTCTGGTAAAATTACTACTTCTGTCACAACTTTCCCATACTGACAACTGACATATCTTGGATACTGCCTGAATGCATTCCTGGCTTTTACATATGTATGGATTTTTCAGGTCTTTTTGAATTTGAAAGACACAAAGCATTCTTTTTAAATGGCTTCGTTTCATTTTAACATTCAAATAAATAAATGTTGCTCCCACTAAGGAAATTCTGACAGGATCTAGGCAGTTTAGACTTCTCCTGAAATATAACAATGTTTCAGGTAGATTAAACCTTGACAAAAAGTTAAATCAAATTATATTCTTCATGCTCAATTTTCTTTGGGGAACCAAAACTCACTGAAGTGTAAAAGTCTAATTAATTATGTAGTATGCTAATAATTTTTAAATTAAGAACACCTGTGATTTAACTCTAACATGCTGTGAATGTGTTTGCAATAGCCTGTGACAATAAGATGAAGAGAGCTAAAAGTAAGTTCAAAAAATTCCTGCAACAGGGGTGGACAGAAAACCCCAAACCTGACTCAGGCAGAACTTTCTTGTAGCACTGAGGGGCAGGGAAGGAGCAAACACATTTTTATGGTGGTTTTCCCACATACAAGCTCCCAGCTTCTGGACAAAGACTCATTAAAGACATTTGGAGGCAAAAATTGCATCATGATTGTCTTATCAATGGCAACGTTTGAACACATTATTGCATGTCACTTGTACATCTGTTCTTTGAATGTGTTTAAGTTCTTGCACCTCCTGGCACAGCTTGAATTGTGCATTGTAGAAAAAGGTATTATTTCCTTCTTTAAACCTCTTCCATTATCAGATTCTTGTTGTAAGATCTGGTCCTTACTTGCCTTCTTTTTTTGCAATTTGTGATCTTTCCAGTGTTTGAGAACCCTGGTTTGCTCAGCCTCCCTCACCAGAGTAGGTATTTTAAGTGTTTCAATACTACTAATCTATCTAGGTGTATTTTATGGGGTTTTTTGAGATATGAACATTGCATGTAAAGAGGAAGATGTGAATAAATCCTGTGTGCAGGGGTGCAATGCTGTTTGCTTCCCAGTGAACAGTTCTGGTTATTCCAGGAGCCTGCATGACTTTCCACATTTAATAAATCTGTCCCACACCATTCTCAAACTGGCCTCAAGTGGCTTCCTTGAGCACACACGTCTCTTATGGGTGTGGTATCTTTATTTATTCCCTGAGAAATCACTCTGGAATGTGAACTTTCTCTTGGTTTAATCTTTTATTAAGGTGAGATCTGGTCCATAGCTTGAAGGAGGCAGGGAATGGCTGGCAGTGCCAGAGGGCAGGGCTGGATGGGATCTTGGGCAGGAATTGTTCCCTGGCAGGGTGGGCAGGCCCTGGCACAGGGTGCCCAGAGCAGCTGTGGCTGCCCCTGGATCCCTGGCAGTGCCCAAGGCCAGGTTGGACACTGGGGCTTGGAGCAGCCTGGGACAGTGCAAGGTGTCCCTGCACAGGGCAGGGGTGGCACTGGATGGGCTTTGAGGTCCATTTCAACTCAAATCATTCCAGGATTCCGTGGTTCTCTCCGTGATTTTCCTTCGAGCTCCATTCCTGTTGGTTTGCTCCTCAATTGCAGCAGTGAAATGTTGTGTGGTTTCACTCAAATCCCTCCTGGAGACAGAAACCCAATCTGAACAGGAGCTGTAAGGCATCACTGTGGCCATGGAAGGGCTGGGAACAATCTGTGCTCTGTATAAACACCACGAGGCAAAAATGAAACGAGCTTTCCTGTTACTCACACAGATTTTGAGATGCAGATAATCTCTGATGATGTGTGAGCCTCCCTGCAGCTGTGGACTGCTGAATCCGTCTGGAATGTGCTATCACTGGTCTCCATCTCATGGAAGGACATGCAGAATTAAAGTTTCATCCACAACAGCATGTGATAAAATAGTCACTTCCCCTTGCCCACAGTAATGCATTGGGCATTTCCAGAAGATGAAGACTTTCCCAGGATCTTATCTGGGAACTTTTGTTTGAGAGGGAATATATTGCTGTGTATCAAATTGAACCCTCACATTTACCAGAGATACATAAAAAGTAGAAATGTAGGGCATTCTGTACAATCTGAAATGAATGTGCTGCAAGGGTAGCAGGAGAAAGCCCATAATAAGCCGAAACTCTATTTTTCAATATACTTGTGTCATATCATATAATATTTAACCAGAATCTCAGGAGTGAAGGAGGCTTTAATGTGGGCTCATAAATCAGTTTCTTGCACCTCATAAGGAAGCCTTGTAAAAATTGAATTGAGCCACACAGTGGATGGGAACACATTACACAGAAAAAAAAAATAAAAATCAGTTTTGCCTTTTGTTTCCAGTGGTGACATTTTGAGAAGGTTCACAATTTCATATCTGATAGGACAGAGAAGATAAAATCTGCAATTGTGTCCCAGATCCCTCAATGGCACAAACTATAAAAGATGGCAATATAGAGCCTTATCTGCATTGCTGATATTCCAACATGGAAAATCAGGCTCCCAGACACAAGAATGTTGTATTCTAAAGCACAGCTGTGGGTGGGGGAACTCATTCCTGGCAGTGTGGGTGCATTCATTGTCTTTATATACTGGGAACTGCTCATGCCATGTATGAGTTGGTATTTTGTAAATTTAAAGGAGTTCAAAATGTGTTTCAGCAGTGATATTGTGATAATAACACTGCCCACACTGTGTTGTGTTTTGCAAGTGCTTGGAGACAAAGCTGACATTACCACACCCACATTATAGAAAAAGAAGCCCTGAGATGAGCAGGAACTTCCCCAAACACATCCAGGGGTACAACTCCCACCCTGCCAACTCCCAGAGTGGAGTCTGAGCTGGAGCAGGGATAATGGACCCAATTCCATAAAGCACTGGCTCACTCTGAAGGGAACTGGGTCATGCCTTCATCCTCTTCTCACAGAATTAAGTGTCATCTCCATTAAGTAGAAACTCAATTAAAAATGTTTTTAAAAAATGCCAAAAGTTAAAAACAAGTAAGGAATCCATATGCTAAGTAAAGAGGAAGGGTACTGCTATACCTTATAAATATTGGTATTTATGAGAAGCCTATTTTTATAAAAGTAATTTTGCTATGCTTGGTTTTCTGTGTTTTTTTTTTTGTATTATTATTATTAGTATTATTATTATTATTATTTCAGCTTGTATCTGGTGAGAACATCCAGCCTTTGAATCAGGGTTCAGGCCCCACTTCATCTCCCTCCCAAAGGAACCCTACATACAAACGAGCTCCAAGGTACCAGCAGTAAATCTCAGTTCCACAGGCACTTCTGCATCCAGCACCTTGAGATTCTTCTTTATATGAGGAAGACACTGCTATAAATTCTGCTACAAGAAAAGACATGAAGATGGACAGAAATGCAATGAAAAACTCATTCTGAACTACCGGAGAGCTAAACTTTAATGTAATACAGATCAAAAACTGACTGTAGGAGCCTGCTTTTGATTTATGGAACACCATGACTTGTTGCACAGCAAGCAATTAAGAATGATAACTGAGAGAAATTAATTCAGTGTAATAGTATTTACAATGGAGATTTGGGGTATTTTTTGTGCAGTTTTTGAAAGTGAGGATCTTTCTCACACCACAGGGTTAAAACCATCGTGCAATTTCTTTAACAGTGCAATTTGCAAACATATCTTTTCTCAAAGCTAATGTTAAAAATAATTTGGGAGGATGACATCCCTATTTAAAAAAAAATAAAAATCAAACAACCAAAACAGAGAGGAAATGCTTCTGAAGGCTAGATAAACTCTGCTTCTTTCTTCAGAAAATTAAGGCAACAAGGAGAAAGCTGTCTGAAAAACAAGTAAATCCAATACAAACCTAGAAGGGAAGCTTTCTGAAAATTTAAGAATTAATGAAACATCTTCCAAAAAAAAAAATCATATCTTATGAGTAGGAATGCACCAAAAAACCCTCTGAACTTCTTGAAGTTTGCTCAGTGTAAAATGGTGTTCCTGTAACAAAGAAATCCTCCTTGCCATAGCAGTACCCATGTGATGTCCAACAGGTAATGTATGGCAAAGCCTTTTCCAGACAGGAAATGTGCCCAGAGCTCCAGGATTATTGAGTTAAGAGCTGCCTGGCAGCACTTTCCCAGAGGATAGCAAACGTGTCCTGAGCAGGGCCCTCCCTGGTGCCAGCATTAAAGCTCGTTAAGGTCAATGGAGGAGCTCCAGAGCAATTCAGCACTTCACAGCAGCCACCAGAGATGTGCTCTGGGAAGCCACAAATTTAAAACCTAATGGGACAAGATTCTAATTTACCAAAGTTGTCATTCCTAACTACTATACCTGGAGCTATTTTATACTTCATTAGCTTTTTCCTAATTTATGAGTAATCTAATATATCAGAATATTCTGGTTTAGGTTTCTTGCTGGCTCTATAGAAAATCCTGGTCTGCCCCTTCATGTCCAAGCATTTACTTAGACTGGCTTATTCAGCATTATCCACATCTAAACTCTCTCAGAATGGAGGGATTTGCTGCCCTGAATGTTAATGTTGTATGTTCTTGAAGCAGAAAATCTGCATTTAGTCGAGCAGTATCAATATGTAGGTACTGGAGCAGAAGGTGGAAGCAGCATGTGCACCCATGGAGAATAGAGAGCTTTTGCAAACAGTGTCACAGTTTTTTGAAAAATACATCTGTTTTGCTCAATTGACACTCCATGATACTGCAATTATGAGCCATATGTGAGTGTGGTAATTTGGGAAGATAAATTAACATTTTAAAATCGAGCCTTGGTGATGTTTATATCATTGTGCAGCAGCTTCCATGAAGCTGGAGGGGGGTTCCTCACCCTCAGGACAGGATCTGTCCCAGCTGGTGTTGGATACATGGAGGGATGTGTCCAGGGGCTGTTCTGGAGAACCAATCCCCCCAGAGGGTCTGGCAATACAGAGCCTGAGCCCATGGCATGGCCTCTGCTGCTGGTGGGGCTGTGCATCAGGAACTCACAGGGTTTTTAGACTTTAAGGCACAGTGTTGGCCCCAGGGGTGTTAATGCCAAGATTATCCTATTTGTTCCTCTCAAGGCACCCACAATGAACCCACGTTGGACCTGACAAGTAAAATATTAAACATTTCAAGTAAATGGCATCATATTAGGTGGATATTGTTAATTTCATAATTATTAAATCTGGGATTGGGAACTAGGGAGTTCTGGCTTCTCTAATGCAGTGGTGGAGTAATCCAAAAGTAGACTGCCATTAAAGTTGTAATTTGAAAGTAAAACGGAAGGAAGGGAATATATCAATTATGTGTTGTAGGCAAAAAATTAGCTCAAATTTGGAACACTAACTTTTGGCAGATAATTGGGAGTGTGTGTACATGTGGACAGATATTCTGAGTTAAACTTCTGAACTTTCAAGAAGTGTTCTCCTTGCTAACTGCACCCAACACAGACTGCCTGTAAATTTTAATGACAATTGGACTAAACAAAAATGACGTGTCCCAAATCTTCCAGAGGCATGACAAAAAAATGTCAAAAAGGAGGCTGGGCACACACTGTACTTCTGCACAGGAACTCTGGGAGTGGGGGGATCAGGTTCTGGAAGGAAGAGTTTGTGCAGAAAAGAGATTTGTGAAGAGAAGCGGTCTTGGAAATAAATTCAAGATCTCAGCTGAGGAAGGATCTGGGAAATCAGGGATGGGTGTGAGAGAAATGCCAGGGAGTGGGAAAGGACCTCGGCCTTAAAACCTGAGACAACTCCAGCCCTGGGGAGCTACAGAGCTCAGGGAGACAGGACTTTGCGCCCAGCCTCTCTGGCCTGAAATGATCACCTGGCCTTTATTAGATTATACAGACATCCATCCTCAAGGGATGTAACTGGTTTGAAGAGGGACATGCAAAGAACTGGAGTTCTTTCTAACTGTCTTGTAAATTTGTGTCTAAAATTCTGCCTGCAAGCATCAAAGGTGGAAAAGATCTGCCAGTGTGTCTCAGCACAGGCAGAAATGTTCCCTACAATCCATAAAAGCTGAGATATTTGAGTAGAGGCAGGTACTTCACTATCCATCCTCCGCTGCAGTTTTATGACTGAATATTTGCTTCAGATTTTGGAGTTGGAGCCATGGTAACAACGTGTCCATTTCAAGATGAATGGAAAACACAGCATTTATCATGGGCAGGGGATGTAAATGCAAATTTGTTAAGGAGTCTGGTTCCTTTTCAGCCATGAAATGTGATGTGTTGGAGCACTGTGTATTTTATTTTTACTGGGTAACTGTATTCTACCTTCAGTTTGATCTATAGGATTGAAGGGAGGATCTTTGCCCATATGAAGGACAACTAGAACAGGTCAGAGAGGAACAGGACCTTGTGCAGCATCACCTGTTGACTGTGGTAAAACTTTAAGGACTCAGCTAAGAAAGTTTTGTCTGTTACTTTCCAAATAAGCCTCCTTTTGAACTCTAAATAAAGAATAAATCAGGTATTCCAATCCTGTTGCCATACATGAGAAAGAGAAATAATATACTCTGCAATATAGGTCATCAGCATAGATATTTTTATCCTAGGTTGCATTTTATTTTAAATACCTGGAAGGGGGGGTTGTGTGTGGATCTTTTTCACAATAATGAGATGGTATAATAAGTCTGCATTATAGAGCAGGCAAGGTAGAACATTTAAATTATCATAAATAAATGGAGAGGATAAAACCATCATTAGAGAAAAATGAGAATAAACCTAGAGTTTATCATCAGTCATTTATTCAGCTGTCATTTATTTTTAAGGAAATGATTGGAGCTAAGGCCCAAATATGGGAGCCATGCACATAGTGGCATCATGGGTTAAATCTCTTTGCTCAACAAACTTTGCTAAAAAGGTGGAAAACATCTTAACCCAGGGCTGTATTTTCTGCCTTTCCCAACACATTTTTTCCCAACAGGAACTGTCTTCCTGTGTTTCTGGAATTCTTTCCCACTGTAGTTTTCTGCCAGCTGCAAAGGCAGCAGGTTCTTCACTCTGGATGTGACCAGGGCTCAGCTCAGGCTGTGTCCATTCCCTCAGTGAAGCACCATCCTCAAGGGCTGCACCAACAGCAGAATTTAAACTGACAGCATTCACAGGGGAGATTTCCCCAGGATGAGGAATCCACAGCTGTGGCTCCAGTGCCTTATCTGGATGAAGCTCAAAGCCAGAGTGGTGACTTTCCCTATAGCCTCCTATTGAAAATAAAACCCTATTTTCAAGTCTATAATTAAAATTTGCAGTGCAGATCNCAGCAGAATTTAAACTGACAGCATTCACAGGGGAGATTTCCCCAGGATGAGGAATCCACAGCTGCAGCTCCAGCACCTTATTTGGATGAAGCTCAAAGCCACAGTGGTGGCTTTCCCTATAGCCTCCTATTGAAAATAAAAACCTATTTTCAAGTCTATAATTAAAAATTGCAGTCCAGACCCCCCAACAATCCCCCCTGTGCCCCCCTGGTGCCCAAAGGCTCCTGGAGCTCTGGCAGCCTCGGGGCTGTGCCCATTCTCTGGGGAGCCTGGGCAGTGCCAGCACCCTCTAGGGGAAGTAGATATGGCTTAATATTATTTATGAGTCAATATTTATGAATAACAAGAGGCCAGTACAATCCCTCAGACTGCAGTGACTAGTTCTCCTAAACAGGATGGTTTCACCCAAATAATCAATAATTGCTTCTCAGGTATCCCAGTCCTTGGTCCAGGATAAGGATTCAGAGTGCCTGTGCACATCACAGCACACATGCAGTAAATATGTATTTGGTCATTTGCTTCCTGTGGAAAAAAAATCAGCAATTCACCAACAGACTGGTTAAAAATTCCAGATATTTAGAGGATCTTTTGGTCATTGGGAAGTAGAGAAAGTTCAGTATAATCACTTAATTCTTCTCATATCTGGTTGTGTGATTAAAACTATTGAGAACAAAAGAAAGAGAGGAACATTCCTGTTTCTCAGGATGGAGAATACATGATTTCCAGGCTTTACACAGAACAAAGAGGAATTTTTTTCATTGTCATGTTACTTTGCACGTAACCTACTCATTGTGCAGTGTCTGTGGCATGACCTGGGCTCTGAAATTGTCAGCTGAAATTCCCCTGATCTCCATCCTGACCCTTCCCTGGCTGCTGTCCCTGGCCCAGAGCAGAGCTCAGAGCTGCCTCTCATGAAGGAGCTCTGCTCTGCTGTGGGGTGTCCCCTTGGTCTCCCCCACTAAAAGCTCTTTTGAGGGAGGATAATGTTGTAATCCATCAGCTGGGACTCCATTTCTGCGTGCAGAAAAAACCAAATCTTTATGGTATGGGTCACCTGTGTCAGACCTGGTTGGTTCACAACACACTCACACTTAGTTCCTTGGTTGGTACATGGTATTTTGCATATCTATCAAACTTCTGTATTTTTACTTAGTTTACATATATTTTCTACTGATTCTCATGGGATACATTCATTGTTTGTATAGGTGTCACTAGTTTTTCACCCAGGAATAGTTTGTTGTGTTAATGAACTTTTCATTCCCCAGATAGTTTTGCATGGGAACTTGCAAACTCCTTAGCTGCATTTTGGAGAAGTGGCAGGCCAGCTGGTGATTTAGCAGAGCAGGGCCTGATTTTATCAGGCCTTTCTTTTATAAATTCTCCACTTGTCTGAGTCAGGATAATCTCACTGCTCCTCTACAATTTGTTTGTGGGAGCCCTGTGGAAAACAAAGTGGGGAAATGATGCCTCTAAACCAGATGGGGTAACAGGAACAGTATCTAGATAAAAATAGGATTTTGTCTATACTAAAGCAACAATTCAGCAAATACATCACCACACCAACAGCAGGGTTGGAAAAATGGTTCTTTATTCCATTTGCCTTCATTCACATCCTACTGGCCAGCACTCACCTGCCTGCCAGGTGTCTATTCACAGTGCAACAAGAGATTTTTCTTTCTGCTGCTCCCCAGGCAAAGAAATTCTTTCCTGCAACAATAACCTGATAGTTGTTCTACCTTCTGCACACCTGCCTTAACCCTTCAAGGCACAAATGGGAACTATCTTCCAGCTGGATATTTGATTTTGGGTGGACTTGAGCCAAATGGCTGCTCTTGTAGTGATAGGCAGAGCATGGAGGGGTTTTTTGTCCTATTTTGTTGTGGGCAGCCAGCTGGCAGTGCTTCACACATTGGAATTTCTGTGCACTCCTGGCAGCAGCTTCCCACTTATCCCTCACAGGAGCAGCACACTGCTTTACCATGTCATTTCGTTATAGTTTATTTCTTCCATAATGAGCAACATTGACAGGGATATTTGCAAATTCTTAAATATTCTGGCATCCCACTGGTGAAATCAGTGGTTTATCATTTCACTTAGAAAGAGCTTCAAACGAGGTATTAATTTTATACCTTCCAGTTTCAGTGTGTAGAAAACCAAAAGCACCTGGTTATCTTTGTGATCTGCTTTTAGCAGTCAATATTTATGAATAACAAGAGGCCAGTACAATCCCTCAGACTGCAGTGACTAGTTCTTCTAAACAGGATGGTTTCACCCAGATAATCAATAATTGCTTCTCAGGTATCCTAATGCATGGTCCAGGATAAGGATTCAGAGTGCCTGTGCACATCACAGCACACATGCAGTAAATATGTATTTGGTCATTTGCTTCCTGTGGGAAAAAAATCAGCAATTCACCAATAGACTGGTTAAAAATTCCAGATATTTGGAGGATCTTTTGACAACTCTGATATAATTATTTATTTCTTCTCCTATCTGGTTGTGTAATTTCTTCAATTACGATTAAAACTATGAGAACAAAAGAGAAGAACATTCCTGTTTCTCAGGATGGGGAATACATACTTTCCAGGCTTTATACAGAACAAATAGGATGTTTTTCATTGTCATGTTACTATGCACATAACCTACTCACTGTGCAGAGTCTGTGGCACGACCTGGGCTCTGGAATTGTGGGATGTTTATCATGGATTTTTGTGTGTGTGTGTGTTTGTGTTCCTTACCTCACAGGTCAATACCAGCTCCTGTGGGAGGATACAGAAAGCAAGTGATGCATTTGTCTCATTCCTCACCTAGCAAGGCTTCCTACACAAGTTTATTAATATTTCATTGTTTCTTTAGCAGAGTTCTTTTCACACTTCTCTGTTCTCTCTTATTTACAACTGAGGAACATGGGCTCTTTTATGTTTTTCATTAACAGACATTTATTTCACAAATGCTGGTGGTGTAATTTTTTTTTCATGCAGAACTTCTGTGCTGCAAAGACTCTGCTGGTTACTCTGCTGAAGGGTGTTAATGCAACAGGAGGAATTCTGGAAAGAGTAAGTTTCCCATCTGCACCCAGGGCCAGTTGGTTCCATTCGTTTTTGAGTACAAGCAAACAAATCCCTTCATTGTAGGAAGGAAAGGACAGGTTTTAGCCCAGGATCATGGAATGCACTAAATGTACATGTGTTGGAAAAACCCAGCTCTGCAGAGGTGGGGCAACTGAGAGGCATTTTTAAAGATTTTGTTCCATTATCAATCTCACAGAAGGGTGAGACACAAGTGATGTAAAACTCAGCACCATTCAATCAGAAGCCAAGCTATTTCTTGTTTACAATACCTTATATATGTTTTTCAGCCTTTTAGCTTTTGCCACATAATGCTGCTGATACTTCTAACATTTTATATACAAATGTACAAGATTGTGTGAGCTTTCAGTCAGACTTTAAAAAATCTCTACATATAATTTCTCACATATGTGGTCAGGAGTTGCATTTTTCAGCTTTTTTCTAAAATCTGACCTAAATATTCCCTAACACAGCTTCATGCCGTTCCCTGGGTTAAAATCCAATGGATTTTACCTCCTGTCAAAACACAAAAGTGTAAATTATGAGAATTTTAATTCAGGTGATATTATTGGGCCTGGAAATGAATTTTCAGATTTACCTGACTTTTTTTTTATCAGTTTACATCAGTTTTGCAGATGCTTTTTGTAATCTGTTGGTGTTAGACTTGTTTTATTTCAGCTTTGGTGAAAGACACTGCCATTTCTCAGGGAATGTGGCCTTCCCCAGGATACACAGGGCTACTCTTGGCTCACTCAGCTCATCCAGAGTGACCAGAATGGACACAAGGGCTGTGTCCTGGGCACTCAGGTGGGACAGCAGCAGCAGGAAGCAAACACCTCCTAGCAAAGCTGGGTCTTTAGCTGCTAAGGGAAATATAGGCTGAATATAAGGAAAAAGTTTTTTTACAGAAAGAGTGATAAAGTTCTGGAATGGTCTGCCCAGGGAGGTGGTGGAGTCACCATCCCTGGATGTGTTTAAAAAAGACTGGATATGGCACTCGGCGCCAGGGTTTAGTTGAGGTGTTAGGGCTGGATTAGACCCGATGATCTTGAAGGTCTCTTCCAACCTACATATTCTGTGATTCTGTGAAATATTTTTCTAATTCTAATGTATTTATTCTAACATATTTCTAATTTTTCATTTTTTTCTATTCTAATTTTTCTGAACCGTGTGCTATTAAAATGACTGTTTCATTTGTGTGCTAGTCTATACATTCAGCCGTTTTCTTCATCATTCCTCTGATTTCATAGTGTTCATTCCATACCCCTATCATGAGTCTCACTTAATCAGAACAAAAGCTCCAGCAGCCCTGAACTGTGCATTTCCTAATCGACCAGCACAACTCTCCTGTACGTGTTCATCTTGTCTAAATGCTAAACTGAACGCAAAACTTCTGTTCTCTGACTTCCAGGAGCTCGGCTGAGCAGTGGGGGTTTCAATTAAAAACCACAGGAAAGGAAAGGAATATGTCAATAAAACCACACACTTGTAAGTACTGCATACCAGTTTGCAAACAAACACAGCAAGCCTCCTCCGAGTATGAGTCTATTACTGTAAATTTCGACTGAATGCACCATGTTGAAGGTGACTGTCCCAGCATGATCTCCCTGCATTTCGTGTGTGCTGAAACGCTCTCTGCCTCTCCATTCAATAGCTTGATCTGCTCACCCCGCAATGAGACTAAAGCAGGAAAATGCCACGAGCGGGAGAATGGCCCCAGCCAAATTAGCAATGTTTTGTTCCGTTTCAAAAGCAGATGAGAACTGCAAAGGAGAGAGTGGAAGGTGAAAAAGAAAAAGAGAAAGTCGTGAATTGATTCTCAGGCAATATCCTGTGTGAGACTTTAAATGTAGACATCCCTTGAATAGAAATGTAAATGCTATGATTTGCATTATAAAGCTTTGTTAAAAAATAACTGTCACTAGAACAGATTATGTTCATAATTAATTAGTTGCAGGCTGGGTACAGTCACTTTTTAAAAAGGTTGCATTAGGGATCACATATTTCATTGTGAATCGCAAGAATAGTGAAAGTGAAAAAATTTCTAAACAATTTACAATTCATAGAAAAATATGTACTTGACTGAAATACAGTGCACCCTATGGTGCTTTTAATGCTCTCATATTAAAGAGAGGAACCAGTAAGAGGAAAAACAATGTAGTTTACCTAATTAAGTGAGCAAAATACAGCTTAAATTTGCAGAAGGTTAATAACAAATATTAAATATATTGGCGTCACATTATGTTTGAACTGTTAATAAAGTGAACTCACTGGCTGCTCAAGTATTACAGTTGTTTCTCAAGTAATAAAGAAATGAAAAGGGAAAACCTAGTAAAGTATACAAATATTAAAATGATTTCTTTTCCTCTTGAGCAGTAATTTCTTTCTGCAGCTCTTTCCTAAACAGGAAAAAAAAGGCCACAAAGGATAGAAAGAGCATCAGCTCTGAAATTTGATGCCCTGGTTCCTTGAGTAGATAGAGGCTGGGCTGCTGATTTAAATAGAGATCTGGAAAGGTGCTCAGCACTGACCTAATTGTGTTGCTTTTAAAAACTCTTGGTATTTATTAATGTTTCCAACAGGACTAGATCAACACAAAAGCTGAACTCTTTTGAATGGTCTGAGTTTCATTTTATTCACAAAAATGTAAAATTCCTGGGTAACAGAGAATTAAGTTCCATCCTATCTGAAAACAGCAGTGGGGACATGCTGCAATGACTTTTCACATCCTCCGTTTTTTAAATTGTGAGCTGTCCTGTCCAAATCAATGTGAAAGTCTTTGCAGGACATCTGAAATGTCAACAGAGCACGTAAATATAAACAGGTGCCTGACAGCCCCTGGAAATTAGAGCCCTGCAATGTATGTTTGAAGATTACATGGATTCAGGAATGTGCTGCCATAATCCAAGGAGGAGTTGCTGTTTTATGACTGTGAAGCCTAACTATTTGAAGAAGTGATGTTGGTGATTCTGGGCTAAATCCCATTTAATCTGGTTTCTGGGGATGCTTGGTGCCAGGAAAAGAGAGCCCAGGCTGTCAGGATGGAAAGAAAACCCCCAGAGCAGGGCTCCAACAAGGAGGGAGCAGAGCACACACCAGGGCAGTGCAGAAAGGGCTCAGGAGACTGAGGGCAAAGCTGTTGCTGTGGGAATCCTGATCCATGGCCAAATCACCCTGAGCTGGGAATCAGGGTGAGATTCAGCCAGATCATTCAGTCTGAGATGTCAGAGAGAACCAGTGTGATGGGGCTGCACTGCTCTCCTGTATCCTCTTCACTAAAGGAAACCAATTTGCCCCAAATGTGAAAGTGCAAGCAGTTCTCTGGGCTCAGAGGGAAGCAGGAGAGAGGCTGCAGAGCCCCAAACTAATCCCCTTTACAGGCCCAGCACTCTGCCCTGAGAGCTCCTTCTCCACATCCCTTCCCAAAAAACTTTATAGCTACTGCTACTTTATTAATTCTCTCTTTTTTCTTTTTTCCCTCCTAATTTTTTAATTTTTTTCCCCCTCCACTGGATCAATACAAAAAGAAGAGCATGGGGAGGGTCTGAGACAGGAGATCAAGAAATGAAGGTCTGGGAAAGGAGATGAAAAGGTTTTATAAGGGGAAGACAGCAGAGATGAAGGAAAAAGGAAGAGGGGGTGGAATGTTCATCATAAACGGGTGGTGTTCTGAGGAATACATTAATCTGACACTTATAGGCATGGAAAGTTTTTAAAGCCTGTTTAAACTAGGAAATGGTGACCCAGCTACAGTTTGATGAGTATTTTATAGAGTTTGGAGGTATATATTCACTGCATTTTTGGTTTCTACACGTGGGAAAGGTTTCTGACATCAAATAGTAACGGGAAAACTTCTCCTTTTATAGAGATGCTTCCAGTTTATACTTCCAGTTTTAGATCACCTCACATGTTTGTGACTCTGACCTCAGTATGATCTGCTCTTGGTACTCCCTGCTGGAGATGGGGGCAGGAAGATGGATTTCTGCAGGCTGGTTATTGGAGTCCTCATTTGGCTGGTTTTGGTAGATGTGCCTGGGAATATGTTCATATACATAATCCCTAAGGGTATAAACTGTTAGGAGTTTTCCATTAAACTCAGTGTAAAATCTCCCATTGATTTCAAAGAGAGTTGAACTGGGCCTTTTGAAATAATATGCAAAAAAAAGCTGTTTCCACTCTGTTACTCTCTTTCCTTCCCATCTGACCACTGATCCTGGCAGGAATTGGGTGTTCTGTGTCATTGTTATGTGCAATCAGCTTCCACTGACTGCTCAGCTCCTCCAAAGATTTCCCATCTCCTTGCAGGTTTCCACCCCTGCTTTACCTGTTTCTCACTCTGGAAAACAAGAAGCTAAATGTTAACTGGACAAGCAGAACAATAAGCAACAGAAAGGAAACACAAACTGAAGGATTTTCACCCAATGAAAGCTGATTGAATCAGCAACAAGCAGGAAGAAAACTGGGAGATTAAAATAAACCCCACGTCACATTCTGAATTTTGCATACCAAGGATAACATCCCTCACTTCTGTTGTAGAGGCAAAAAAACCCATTTGAAAAACACAAATATGACCCTGCAGAAGACAACAGAAAAAGATCACACTAAACAAAGAACACAATGTCAACTAATTAATTTTAATTTGATCAACTCGCTTTTTTTGGGTGCTCTTTGCTGTGATTATTCAACTGATTTCAGGATGACAGCTGTGATGAGTGAATGTCAATTAATGTGTAACTCTTCTGAATCCAAAGCATAAAGCATTTTAACATGCACTGGGCTTTAACTATGGGGAAGATACCTCCAGCATCCAGGAATTTAGAGACAGAGTGTCTTGGAGTTCAAGGAACCTGCTTTGTGCTCAGTTATCTATATATAGATATATTCTATATTCACATATATTCTAGACCTTTTTCTAGTTGATAAGTGCAGTTCTTTCCTTTTCCATACTGGATATCCAAAGCAAAACAAACTTTTAGGTCCTCTTTTTATTCTTTAAAACAGAACCTCTTGATGCTGGGTTTTTTAAGCTGAATCTCTTAAAACTAATATCTATTCCCCTTGAATTCAGGATGGGTAAATTTCTCAAAGATTTTTTTTCTTCTCTGTGAAATTTCCATTCCCTTTTTCCTGAGTGCAATTACAGTGATGATTAGCAAGTACAGTACTAAGGATAAGCAAATGTTCAATTCATATGAGTGCACCTGGTCAGAGCCAGGGATTTCTCTTTCTCTCATTCTTCATAAACGAAACAGAGATTCTATCTTCTTAAGCCTTCTTGCTCTTCCTTATTTAACAAATGAAGCACTTAATTTAAATAATATCAAAATGACACAATAAATTTTGAAAACTTTCATTTTGTCTTTTTGGCTGAACCTGTTCTTTGAAGAGTTTCTCATTTTTCTCTAAACACTCTTTGCCACCACTTGGTAAAATTTCCCTGGCTGTATAACTCACTGTTGTACTGCCCTTGTGAAATATGTAAAATGCTCTGAAGCTGCAAAATGTTCCATGAGGCCTCACTTTTATTCCTTTGGTTTGATTTCTGATAATTTCCCATTGGCTTCCACCGACTCTGAGTAAGATTTCAGCTTTTTTTGGCTCTTGTGCAAAGTCAAAAGTAACAGGAATAGGCAGTGTTTGATGCCCAGGGCCACAGACAAATAAATAATCATCATCGGTCCATTTTTAGGCTGTGCATAAAACCCAAACCCTCCTCTGTGTTCTCTGTCTGAGAAGCAGAGATCTTTAGCTTCATCCTGGATTGGAGACTTTATTAATTATAATGGTTAGTAGCTAGAAACCTTTTTTCCAAGCACTGTGTCTAGCATGTACTTTAGCAAAAATCAAGGATACTTCTTGTAATCACATAACCTGGTTTTGAAATCTCTCCAAAGTGTTCTGGGTTCCAAGGTTAAAGCATGTAGGAGTTCCTAATAACTCTAAAAGTAAAAAACTGGGGGATGGAACTGCCTTGCACTGTTCATCTTCTGTGTTTAACTGTTGGGGTGGTTTCTTTGATGAGAGGTTTGCTGTGTAAATATTGCCTTAACCATCCATCAGAAACACAGATATACATTTTTCTTATTTACAGAAAGGCCCAGACTCTTCCTGCAATCAACAGAGCAGAGTCTCTGCTGTGGAAAACTTTCAATATTCATTCCTCTACCTGAGCTGGGGCAATCTAGCAGGAGCTCTGTGTTATCACAAGACATTTCCCTGTATTTTGGGATCCCTCTGGTTCACGTTTTGGAGCTGGGAGAGCCAGAATTCCAGTTCTCCTCCCCAGGAACAGGCTGGGTGTTGGGGTCAAAGAGAGCCCTGAAAATTAGCTGAAAGTGAAGTAAAAATGTAGATATTGTCCAAACCCCAGCCCAAAGACCTCAGAACCACAATGTATAAATAGTCTGATATTTCACTCTGAATTCTGAAGTAAAATAGGAAAACAAAAGTATTGTCTGCATTTACATTTTAAATTATGTAATCATGTTATTATCTGAAACTAATACCATGCTGTTAAAATTTAGATAAAGTGTCCTGCAATGCATACAAAATGTTCATTTGTTGAAGGCCATTAAGTTAATTTCCTGGGAACAAGATTAAATGCAAGGCATTTACATAATCATTAGTTGTGAGGTGTAGAATAGATAATTAAATATTCCACCACATTAATTTGTATTTAATTAACTGTGCTTCCATGATCCTTCTGCCTGAATATTAATATTGTGTAAATAAACAATTAGGATGCATGCTTTGCAAAAGCTTTATTGTAAAAAATGTGATCAAAGAAACTCTATGAAATCTACTTAAGTTAATAAACACTTAAAGGCTCTGGAAAGCAGAGTTCTCGATCTTGAAAGTTTTACTAAATAGCTCCAAGACTTTTAACACCTTAATTCTGCAAGTTTTCAGTGTGTCAGAGTTGTCATAACAAATATTGAATTGTAATATTTCCTATTCTACATTTTCCAACTTCTCATTTAAATTGGTTAATATGCACAAAAGCTAGTAAAGTATGCAGAGCTTTGCATCATGTTTGGAAAAGAGAGTAAAGCTGTAGGAAATCAATGAATATTATATTTTCTAGTAAATAAACACATTTTCAGAACTCCTGTTTTCACACTAATGGGGTATACTTTGAAAGCACTCAGGCCATATGAGACAACAACAGTAAAACCTTGTTTTTTCCCCCTTCCTTTAAAGAAATTTGTTCTCACCAGAAGCATTTCCAGCTGTCTACATTGATGAAGAACACACAAAAGGTTGAACTGAAATTCTGAGTGTGTTTTCTTTTCTGTAAATGTAACTTTTTCATTGCTTTTGGCTTCTAAAGATGCTTCTGCCACTGAGTTCTGTTTCTAGCAGGAATAACTCTAGGAATTACCTGTACTCTAATGTACCACTCATAGAGCACACAGTGCAATCTGAACATGGAAAAGTGTTGAAGAATAATAGGGACAAGATACCTGTGGAAGCCTATTCTCTCTGAAAGGGAAAAATGACAAAAAAAGAAACTTCCCTAAAGACTTGAATTTTTGGGGACAATGCGTGTGACAGAAATTCTCTGCAGATCTATGATTTTTTGGGGACTGTTCTGTGAAGGATGGAGAAAAGACTTGTTAGAAAGTTTACTTTTGTAGCTGGGAAATCAAAGTTTTCATTAGCTTTGATTTGCAGGGTATATCTGGGACATCTGAAAGTCCAGTTGCAGTCAGTGCAAGCTGAGAGGGCTCTGTACTCCTCACCTCTAGGATTCTTTAGGGCAAATGATTTGGGGCAGGTTCTCTCCTTCCTGAGATTATTATAAGTGCTTCCTCATTAAAAATAAAAATATTTACTCATGTGTATCATTAAATAGAGATTTTTGACCCAGACACTTCACTCCCTACTGCTGGCACAGAAATACATTCCAAGTGTCTTTAGATGGGAATGTTAAAAGATTATTGATAAATTGTGGATGGGTGAAAGGAAGTCTGACTAATGACAGCTCATCATGCACAGAAGCAGTCAATTGGTGATGCAAAATCACCAGCAGTGAAATGCAGACTAAGTGAACTCCTATTAAAAACTCTGCAGGATAGTAATGTAATTATGTTACTGCCATTGCATTTATTTAAGAGACTGAAATTTTTTTAGTGGAAGGTCTCACTGGTTCATGAAAAACAAAACCTGCTCCCTGCAAACACAGATCTCAATCTGAAACAAACAGAATGAGGAGCAAGGAGAGTTTAATTCTCAAACTGATGTTACAGAGAGGATCTTTCTTTCCATAACCACTCACACCTTCCTGCCTCCACTGGGAAACAGATCCAAGCCTTGCATGGCTCGAGGATAAACAGGATGACAAAAATATCCCAAATCAGAGCACGCCATGAGGGTTTGGAATGACCCCAGGGGTCAGGCAGGGTGTGTGGCCGGGATTGCAATGGGAATATCTCCTCTGCAGAGAGCTGCTGCCTCATAACACCAAACCCACTGCAAAACTGCATCCCAGCCTTGTTCTTCTGTCCCTGGGAGATGGGAATTTCATGCTTTCCTCTTCCAGGCTTATTTCTAAAACAAGAATGCAATCCTATTTTTCCAATATTTAAAACACATTAACCCTACTTTAATGGCAGTGGTTTTCCAAGGTTTTCCAGCGAGTGCAAAAAATATTTAAATATCCTGACTTTCATTAATGCCTTCGAGGTTTGTGATCACCATTGTATCAGATGCAGAGGGCACTATTTTTCTTCTCAGATTAATTTAAAAAGCAGTTTGAGTTGGACTACTATTCAGAATAAAAAATAGAAATTTTGATAAAAGTTTATGACATTATAAAGGAGCAGGCTGCATGATATAAGCCAATAAATAAGACTGGTGATGTAGTGAAATAGTGTTTTCTCCATGGCAGGAGAAAGATGCATGAAACACGTAGTCAGTAGTGAAGGCTGAGGTTTTAAACAGTCTGAAAATATCAAGTTGAGGTGATTCATGGATGCTAGACAATCATCCTTCTTTTTGCAGTAGCACAAATAGGGTCATGGAGGTCAGGAGGAGAAAGAATAAAGAATCTCTCCAAATAAATTGAAAGTAGGCAGCTGGCATGGAACAGGCACAGGCTGTGGTGGAAGTGGAGAACATCAATTAGTGAAGGCACACCATGACAATCATGCTGCTGCCTGCCTGAAATAAAAGTTAGGGAACAGTAGAAACTGGTTAAAATGAAAAAAAAAAGAATGAAGGTGTTCTATCCACCCATAAAAATCAATGTAAAGGAAGTGCAGCTGATACAAAGTGTTGCTGAATAAAATTGAAAGTAGAGAAGCAGCTGAAATCTGGGCTTGGGGGTGGAGTGAAGGTGCAGGGGCAGTGCTGAACATTCCTGCCAGTCTGACATCCCTGCCCATGAGAGGGGCTGGACACCAGGCAGCTGCCAGGATAGCAGCAGCTCATCTCTCAGCTGTGGGATTATCAGAGTGCTGTCAGGATCCCAGCTCCTCTGGGCTGGTACTTGCAAAACTCACTCTGCAGCTTCTGAATGGGATCATTTAGTTTAAATATAAATGAATATTGACATTTGTAACTTTGCTGTACTTGTTCCAGGCATTACCTGCTGTTGGCAGAGACGTGTTGTCAAACCAGGAGAAAGAAGCTGTCCTGAGTGCTTTTGGAAGCAATCCTTGATAACTGAATGGACACAAGTGAATGTGTAGTGGAACAGCCATGGACAGGGCTAGAGACAGGAAAGAATGCTGCAATAGTCAGCCTTTGTCTGGGAAAAGGCAGGCAGGAGTATGATTGTTGGCTCTGTGCTTTGGAATGTGGGAGAGTGGGCAGGGCTTGAGGATCAGGGTCCCTAAATCCCAATTCCATCATTATCACTATTTCATTAATTGTGACAGTTTGACAGACTGATGCAGGCATTGAAAATTACCAGGACTTTGTTAACATCTGCCATAATGGCTGCAGCATTTGTGGGAATTTTTTTACTGTGAGTGATAAGGAATGCATTGGATGAGTTTTAGTCCACCCCTAAAAATGAAGGAGTCTCCAGTGTAACCTAAGAACAGTGCTGTGCTTTTAGTTCAGTGCAATATTAACTCAGAAAATGTTACTGCAAAGTAATGCCAGTGGAGCCTCACCTAGGAGAAGCTTTTATTACAAAATAATAAAGCCTGCAATGAGAAAATGAAAGAATATTTATCTGTAATATACTGTACTATCAGAATTGCTGTTCATTGGAGTCCTCTTTCATAAACATTTCTGTGCAGGATGTTTTGCAGAGACAAAGGAGTGCTCTACATTGATCTCTACATTGATTTCCACTGCTATGCTGACTCACAGAGTTTAATATATCTTTTCAACTTAACACTATATATTACTGCTTCTGAAAATTTACCATATTCTTGGGAGGAACTGAAGCTCTTGAGCCTTGTAATGCAATTATCTTGAGACAAGATGATTCTGTGGTAAGATTATCCCCTAAAAAGATTATCTTCTGACACAGTCATCCTCTGACAAGATTATCTGCAGAGATGATGTTGATAATTAGCTGGGGATGTGGAAGACTGATCTAGGAAATACAACAGGAGGGAAAACCAGGCTGAGCACTTAGCTGAGCCTCAGCTCTGTGTGAAAGTTGCTCGTGGGCTAAATTGCTGGTCTGAGCCTTCAGAACTTTCAGTTAATGGGGAAAAAATCATGAGCAGGGTTTTAGCAAACCTTAGAACTGGACATTCCTGATTTGAGCAGTCAGTTGAGCGTTCATTGCAGGGTCTAGCTGAAAAAAATGCCTGTGCCTTCCCTGAGAAATTTTAAGAACTCTTGTATTCATTTTATGGCAAGTGTGGATACTACATAGCTTAAAATACAGAGTATACACAGGGAACTGCAAAAAATGGATTCCTTTTGTCTGGCAATTGCTATTCATCAAAAACATTTTCTACTTGCACAAACAATGTCCTGCTTGGTGTTTTCTCTTAGAGGAGGGCAGAGATCAATGATGTTAACTTCCCTTTGTATCTTGGCTTTCCAAGTGCATTGATTCTTGACATTCCTCAAGTGTACTGACATGAGGAGCCTAAGACAGGATCCTCACAAAGTGAGAAAAGAGCAAAGGATTTTACTTTTTCCAAGAAAAGAAAATATGGGAACATAACTGGTAGCCCTGCAACCCCCTGCCCTCAGTACCCAAAACTTTGCCACACAAACCCCACACAGTTTATCTTCCCTTCTGGGAGTCTCTGCAAGGTTGAAGTAAATAGTGTTATTGCTGCCAAGAAGCTGTAAGCTTTAGATGAAAGTTAATATCTTGGAGAGTGTCCAAATCTGGAATGATCAAAGCACAGAGGTCTGGAGGTTTTAGCTACACCAATGAGTTGAAGAATAAGAAGTTACAATGGAAAACTTCAAATTGATCTTAAAAATTCACTGGCAACACTTGAGTAAACAGACACCATGTATTTTTGTAATGAGAGTTAAACACTTTTTCTGGGTTTTTTGTTTGGTTTTTTTTTTCAATTAACCTAATTGTGGATATTGCACCTGGAGCAACTAAAGGGCTATAAGCTTGAATATAGTTTTGATTCCATCTATCAAAGTCACCCCAAATCAGCAGTTATCCCCCCAAGTTTGTAATCTCTTGCTTGTACTGCTCACACAGAAAACTCCTTCCTTCCTGAGGGAAGAATCTCCCTCTCTGTCTCCACACTGTCAGCCTGCAGAGTGCCAAGCCATCAGGAAAGGAAGGAATCAGTCTTTATGAGTTAGGAAGGGTATTGGGCTGCGTGGGGAATGCAGGGTTTGTTTTGGCTTTTCTTTCTCCATCAAACCATAAGCACAGATCATTTTGGTCAGCTGCCTTTGGCATAGCTGAGGGAGGGCTGGGAGATGTCCCTGAGCAATGGCACATCAGCTCCCTGCTAAATCACAGAGCCATCAGCCACCTGACAAACTGGCCCTCGCTCCTCAGCCCTCTCAAAAGAACTCTGTGGTTAAAAGAACAAAGAGCATGAAAGACTCTTGAAACCACTCCAGTGGGGAAGCCTGGCAGCTGGGATTGACCTCCAGCACAGGCAACAACACAGCACCCTCAATAATTCTGTTTACACTATTCTTGGGCTGCTGTTCTCCATTTTTTTTAACATATTCTTCATTTAAATTTAAAAAAAAAACAATTAAAAAATTAAATATTTCAAGTTACCTTTAGATACTAAATATTTCTCGATCACTCATCCTTCTCTGAGAGAAGACTCAGTAAAATCATCACAATAAGAACATGCTCTCCTTTTGTTCCAAGATGGGCTTATGTCTCTGCATTAATTTCTTTTCTTCTATTCTGCAGATAATTAACAGAAGATACTGGGAAGTGCTTAACTTTACTTCAACCTATTTGAAATTTATTACCCCTGTGACTCATACATCACAACCACCAAAAATGGATAAATTGTAAAATCTACAATACTAAATCTTCACTTCAAGGACTACTACTCCCAAATCTCCTAGCAGTACATTTTTAGACTGCCCTTTCTAATAACTTAGTTTCCCACTGAGTAAAAAGCTTTTAGTATGTTGAAAATGGAGCAGTGTTATTCTTAGCTACTTGATTCTCAAACTTCCAGTTCTGCTATGGTTCAAGTGGCAGCTCCTCCATACCCTCATTCAGGAAACCATTTTTATGACATTAATATAAAACATTCCTTTGTGATATGCAGTAATTTCATCACATTTTCGTTTGATTGATGTGATTAAAATATATTTGACTTCCTCTGAATTCCTATACATCTTAAACATTGAACAAGACATTTTGAAAATGACAAGGAATTCAGAAGGCTCAAACATTTTGCTACTTCTTTATATTTAATAAAGAGTGCTAATATTTTCCTGCATTGCAGGAATAGTTGAAATATCCACTTACAATTTACTTGTTTCAGTTTGAAGATGAAAATCATGGCATTTTGCATGAGTTTTGAAGAACTAGCTGTCAGAAAGTACTGGGTAGGTAGAAATAAAACCAAATTTAAAAATTTAAACCCCCAAAGTTTGCAGATAATTTTGAATAAAGAAAAATTTGCTCATTGCACACGATGAGGAAAACTTTAAATGTGAGAGGCCAAAGAGAGCTTTAGCAATGGCTGAATGAAATTTAAATTCCAAAGCAGGCAGAAGATTAGCTCTCATAGAGCAGCCTTTTCATCTGTTTATAGGTTTTAAGGCCTGAAGAGATGGCAGTGATCATTGGTTCAATCTCAAATCAGTGCTTCCTATGTGGCTTCTGCATATGCACATTCCCCAGCTGGATGGGGAAAATGTATCTGTTTGGATGGATTTTCAAATGAGCCAAACACTTGCTAGTTTTAAGCAGATAATCATCAGAATAAAGAGAGTGTATGTGAGATCTATGATAATAAAAATCTAAGTTTATAACCCAATTTTTAAATGCTAATTTTAATGTTGCTGCTCCAGTACTGCACACAGGCCCATAGTCAGTCACTGCAAATACACAAAATGGGAGCAAATGACCCAAATATATTGTGTGTACTGGAATGTGGTACCAGTTCTTACTCCATAATGCAGTCACTCCAAAACACATCCATACACTCAAATTATTGCAGGAACTCTGCTGTAAATTACTACAAAAAGCTCTTCAGCAACAGCTCCACTTGCATGAGCTTCATTGTAAGGCAATGTGATAAGGAAATCAAATGATAGGGAAATGAAGAATCAGAAACTCACTACTTTGATGACATTCCAAGCCTTTTCTGTGTTTAGAGTGCAAATGACAGTAACTCCTGGTCATCTTCAAGCTACACAATTTGTTTAACAAGAGCAATTTTTGTGCAAATAAAAGAAAATATATGTCCAGTGTCCTATATAAAGTGAAACAAATATTCAGAGTTAATGACTCTTGGTGTTAACTTACGAAAAACAAGATCCCTTGTGAACAAATGTGGCCTCACTGGGAAATAAATTAAAAAACAAACAACAAACCAACC
>VWYP01004197.1:277965-325054 GCA_013400435.1 Pycnonotus jocosus | reverse complement strand
CCCTGTGGATCCCCATGGGCTGTAGGGGCACAGCTGCCTCACCATGGTCTCACCATTGCCTGCAGAGCAATCTCGGCTCTGGCACCTGGAGCACCTCTCCCACTCCTTCTGCACTGACCTTCCTGCCTCCACGTTGTTTCCCTCACATGTTCTCACCTCCTCCTCTTCTCTGACTAGAAGCAAAACTTTTGATTTTTTTCTTAAATATGTTATCCCAGAGGCATTACCAGCCTCTCTCATTGTCCCAGCTTTGGCCAGCAGCATGTCTATCCTCAGAGCCATCAGGGATTGGTTCTGCTGGACACGGTGGAAGCTTCCAGCAGCTTCTCACAGGAGCCATCTTTGTGACCCACCCCTGCTACCAGCAACCAGCCTGTGCCAAACCAATACATATGTCCTTTTTTTTTCCTCCCATGTAGATTCCTACTGCCTCAAAAATACAACTGACTATAGCATTAATTTCATATGTTGGATGACATCTCTCACCATCTTAACACATGTACTTTTATTTAGCAGTTCAATCTAATTATGAAATTACTTATATCAACAACTATCTTTAAGATTTGAAGCTTTACATTAATAGGATTGATTATAATGATTTTTACACAAAGAATTTACTTTGCACAGTGCTCCATGAATTTTAAGAACTTGTAATATATTAGGTCTTGTAAGTAGAATAAACACATTTCTAAAACACCACTACTAAACATGTATCAGTGAACTATAGTTACCTAGTGTTCCTTTTTCTAACAGCTCATGTTCAGACTTCTATCAATTTTCATAATTTTAAGATGCCCTAAAAGGACAACATTTTTCAGAGAAAGATTATATTTTTCTTTTGTTATTTTTCAGTTAGTTGTTTTTTTTTTTTTTTAATAAAGGAGACAATTGTCCTCCAGAATGAACAAACTATCATGATATACAGAAAATGTTATTCTAATTTTTATATCTTTAAAATTACTAGTATATTGTAAAATAAATTTAATTCTTATTCAGTCTCTACGAATGTGTTTCCAACATCCTTATACGATTCTCTGTTGAAAAAACAACAGAAGTATCAATAGAGAAGCATCCTTACTGAAAAGATAAAACTAAGTTCTAATTTCCAGAAAATACTGAACATGCTTTGAGCTGGGCAGTATAGAGATAACCATCTTGTGGGGACTGAGTCAACATCTCAGTTTACTAAAACTGACATCGTTCTGAAACTTTGGTTCTATGTCAGGACAAGACCCACAAAACCTTCAGTTACTTGGTCTTCAAGATCAGAGGACAACTGGTGGCGTAGTTGGATATTGTGTGGCACACAGCTGGTCTTGGAAGTAGCCTTCCTCATTTTGCATTAATTAGCATACAATAAAGTCTTTTAAAAATAACTAATATCAGTATCAAAAATCATTATATATTTTCATAATGCAGATCAGACATATATATAATTTATGTAATACAAGTTTTAAAAATCAAACTTTGATTTAATATGCTTTTTAATTTTCAGATATTCAATATTGTTTCCCTCATATCTTGAAAATAGCACATTGTTTCTGACTATTTCCTTTCAAATGACATAGAACTTAATTACTGTAAAACATTTTTATATTGACTGAAGTCCTTGCCATCAGATTATTGTCTTCTCATTTTAAAGAGAGAGTAATAAATTTTTTCAAAGTACCTTCAGCCTCTCAAGATGTATCCTTTTAGGTATGAGTGAATCTTGGGAAAAAATATTTAATTTTCTTCATAATTAATTGGTCTATATGAGTGACTAAGGACAATACTATCAATTCATGCAGCAGGAGCAGGTCATGAAGTAATGTTTTAACATTTTAGGGGTAAAAAGTGGAAACATTTCAAGAGATTTGTTCTCAGACTAATGAACAAAAACAACTGTTATTATTTGCTCCATGTGCATGGTTCAGAATCAACAACAGGGTAAGTTCTTTCCTCAGGAAAGACAGGCCTTTAGGCAATTATAACCATCTTTTCTAATCCATGCACAATCATTACTGCACTCTTTCTGGAAATGGAAAGCCTATGTTTGAAGTCAACATGCATTGATTTGTTGGTGGAACTCAAGTGTCCCAGCCAAGGCCATGTGGAGATGTACCTTGGTGAACTAAACATGTAAACAAAACTCAGGCTCAGCTCTAGATCATGACTGTTTTGTTCACTCAGATCACTTTGTGTATGCTCAGCCAAGCATCACACACCTTCAAAGCAAAAATTTAGTTCTCTATGATAAATAGTTACAAAAAAAAAAATCTTCAAATGCACTACTCTGAATGTAGTGGGTAATCATACCAGTAATGCCTTTAGGAAGGGTGAAATTCCTTATGCAGACAGGAGGTAACTGTGAAAGCATACTGAATTTCTGTGGGAACTGCAGTCTTTTCAAAAAAGATAGAAAAGAAATGTGGGGTTTTTAAAGCTGCTGAATAAATGTAAAAAAAACATTGTTAGGAACAAATGCACTGGCTTGATATCACAGACATGGCTCTGGAGAACTGTGTGCAGCAAAGGCACTCAGCCCCAGTGGGTCACTCAGACCTCCCCCTGCACTTGATCATTTGCTCCCACTTCCTTGCCTGGTTTTGCCCAGTCAAGCCTCATTGATCCCCTGAAATTCTCACCAGGCTCTTATCCTGACCTCGAACAAAGCCTATTCCTCTTTCTGGTTTCAATCTCTCCTTGGAAACTCACTGAGCACTGGCAGTAAGGCATAGGAGGTCCTTAAAGGTGAGAAGAGAATTTGCAAGCCTTCAGCAGAGCTGATAGTACAACATACTCCCTGAGAATATAGAGTCAGAGCAAATTTTGGAGCTATATTTGTGTGTATATCAAGCCCACTTCTTCCTAAGAGAAGCCATGCATCAATGCCAAACAAAAAAATCCTTGTAATAATCAGCATTGGCTGCAGTTTTGAAGGCTGCAGTTTTTGAAGGAAACTTGGAATTCCTTCCTCTTCACAGAGGAATACAACAAGCAATACGAAAAGTGCTTCAGTTAGGTCTGGGCTAAAAATATTTCGCTTGTTCTATGAAAACTTGTGAGATTTTAAATATTGTCTTCGCTTCATGAAATCATGATTTTTCAGAACAATTTGGCAGCAGGAGCATCTTTCTCATCCCAAGAAATCCAGTAGTTTGATAATTAGGTTTTCAAAAAACATATGGGAATTCCAGCTTCAGTCACATAATTCGTATGACAATCTGACCCTCAACTTTCCTACTCAATAATGACTTTAATCATAATGCTGGTGTGGGGTGAATTTTTCCGAAGATTTCTTCTGCATAAATGCCATTTTGTATAAATAATGTTACACTATTTGGGCCAGAAAAGTGAAGAGTTCCTAGTTGTGAATGGCCTATTTTAAGGGTTGATGAAGTCTCTACATCCTGTGAAGATGAGTTATTTCTGTGAAATAAAAATATGAGTATGGTAACTGGAGAGACTGTCTGCATCAGGGACCTGGATTTATTTTTTCCATTTCCAACCTGAGTGCTCCATTTACTGTATTGCTCTATCAGCTATTTTCGTTTCTCTACTGATGAATTTGCTATAGAGAGTGCCAAGCTGTAATAAGATCTATTTTGCAAGAGCAGCAATCCTAATGTGCAAATACCAGACTTTTGCCTGCTTAAAATGCCGCTGTAGTTCAGAATGAATGCACTTTTTTTTTAACGCTTCTCCCAAACACCACTTTAAAGAGTGAAAGGTGTGCTATGTAACTCTTTTCATCACATCTATAGTAACTTAACAGGAAATTCTGCAAACACGCAGATTTTTTAAAGAGAGACTCATACAGCTTGGGAGTCTTACAAGCACATGCTCAGCCCCGGCAAGCGCCATGGCAGAGGTCTCGTTTCAGTTGTGCGGTTCACACAGCAGCAAAGACTGATTCCTTGTCATAAACTTTTTACGTAATCCATGGGAGAGCCCTGCTGAAAGTTGCAGGGCCCAAAAGTGCTTAGTCCCCTACAAAAAAAAAAACAACAAACCAAAACAACAACAACAACAAAAAAGCCTTAGGTATCAGACTGTAAATTAAGAAAAAGGTGTACCCTTCAGCCCCTGTCAGAACTCCAGTGGGCTGCCTGCGGGCGGCAGTCGCGTATTCATTGCTCAGCCTCGCTACTCCAACACAAGGCACCCTTCCACAGGGCAGCCTCATTGCCATGCAGTCACCAAGCATGCTATGGACCTCGGGGTTACTGCAGGTAACAGGACAGATGTGCACCAGCAAGCGACACTGTCCATGTCCCACCTGGCGCACGCAAACAAGCTCCGCTCGGGGCTGCTCCCGAGGCTGGCACGGCCGCCCCGACGGGCCTGCCTGGGCAGGGGCACAGCGCACGCCGTGGCGTTCCCTGAGCAGGCCGCTCCGTGACTCATTCGCACGGGCTCACCCCGCTGCTGGCGCGGTACCGCACTGTGTTGAAAGGCGGGACAGAAAACACACGCTGTTATTGCTGGCAGCTGGGGAGCGAACAACCAGCCCGGCCCGGATGAACGGCCAATGGCGGAGCGGGCGCGGCTACAAGAAAGCGGGGCGGTGGCAGAGGAGCTCCGGCGGCGGCGCCGAGGCCGAGGCGGAGGAGGGGCGGAACGGTGGCGGGGCCACGGAGGAGAAAGGGCGTGAGCGGCGGCGCTGGTGGTGCTATGGCGGAGAAGGGGCGGAACAGCCCCGGTGACGAGGAGAAAGAGCGGACCGGAGGCATGGCGGAGAAGGGGCGGAGCAGCGGCCGTGCCGTGGAGGAGGAGAAGGGGCGGAGCAGCGGCCGTGCCGTGGAGGAGGAGAAGGGGCGGGGCGCTGCGCGGAGCGTGCTGGGGCTGCAGGAGCGGCTGCGCTGTGCGCGGGAGCCCGCTGAGGTAGCCGGCCGGGAGGGCAGAGGCGGCAGCTGCTGGGCTGGTTTTTTCTGTGCTCGTAAGAGCTTTTCTGTGCAAAATAGGTGCTTCTGCTTGCTTTTAACGGCACACATCAAGAGGAGCGGGGGCTGTCACGCCCTGCCTTGTTGTCCTTCCTGGTCTAAGAAGGACTAGGCTGTTCTTCTGAAACAACCCATTTAGGGTGGCCAGGCTCCTCAGCAGCTGCGAGGAGCAGCTCAGGGGTACCTGAAACAGACAGAGATGAGTGGGAAGCGAGATCAGGGCAGGTGCTGAAGGTGCGCCGGGCACTGGAAGCGCGCAGGGAACCCCCGCCCAGGCTGTGGGGCAGAGGAGACCAAGGCGTAGATGGGACCCCCTCCAGGTTATGGGGCAGAGGAGACCAAGGCACGCCCCGCTCTGAGCAGCGGCCAGCACTCCCAAGGAAATGGAAGTAAAGTAGCGGGTGTCAAATTGGCCTCAATGTTTTATGAAACAATAAATTACATTTGACTGAAGAAAGTGTATTCAAAGCAGTGATGTGGTGTTTGCTTGTTTTTTTTTTTTTTTTTTTTTTTTTTTTTTTTTTAATTATTTTTTGGAGGGTGACATTGACTTTGAAAATACAGGACACTTTTACCCTGCGTTAAATCATGACGCAGATTTGTGGTTGGAGGCAGAGGGCAGCAGTAAAAATGGCATTGTATTTGGTAGTTGACGAGAAGCTTAGCTATTAATCATGTCTACAGTGTGTTTTCAAAGTATGTGTATGCATATAGAGGAAATACTGATATTCATAGCCAGTAATGGTTTATCTTCTTCAATGCCTGTGATGTAGACAATATCTGTCTAAAATGCAAATATCTGTCCAGGTGCTTCTTCAGAAGTTTTAATTTGCAGTTCAATGAACCTAAGCTCTCTTCCTATGCGACAGAAATGATCAGCTATTACAGTGTCTGATTTTGTACTTGGGATTAGCGACTATATGCTTTTTGAACAAGAGGTAGCAAAGGAAAAGAAAAGAAGCAATTCTAGAGGTAATTAGTTTTTAAGTGATCCCAAGCCAGTAAGTTTCAAAGCATTCTACTAAAGTGAAAATTGAGAACAGCTCTGGCTGATTTGGATTCATTAAAGGAGGTGATACAATGTTTTTATGAAGCATAACTGAAAGTAGGTGCTGAATAAAATGGGGCTAATGGTGGTGCTGCAGTACTTCTGTACCTGGTAAAACTGGCTATAGAAGTTTATATAAGAAATAGAAGTATTTATGGCTAACAAGGCCTAAGGAGTTGCAGGGAAAGTGAGAAACTGATAGCTGTAAGTTTGCAGTAATGAAAGGTACTCCTAATGGAAGTTGAATCTAATAAGATAAATAATGTGGTTAGTATCTTCAAAAGCAAAGAGGAGAGTTCTAGAAATGTGTGAAAAGAATTACAGTTCAATATTACAGATGTGTATGTAGGCAAGTGTTGTTGTTAAATACTTCTGTTCCATACTAATATTTTTCTTTGGACTTTTTAATACTGCTAAAAAGCTTTTGATAACCATGCAGAACATCAATTGTCCATTTCAAAAGCTTCTTAATGTATGAGATTTGATAGCTACCCACTGAGTTTTCAGAGAATTGACAAAAGAAAGATACTGAATGATGCTTATGGTTCTAGGGAAGGTATGGGAAAAACGGGAAGGTATGGGGAAAACGTACTGTGCTAGTGTTAAAGGTCAGTGAAATGGTCTTCACTGGCATTGATCATAAAGGAACACACTGAACAGCTGCATGATGTTAAGATGAAGAATTAAAGGGTGGTGCCATGATCCATATCATTCAATGAGATGTTTCATAGATACATTCTGCCAAATTATCTCAAATTGTATTTGGCTGACACTAATTGTCATAAATATATGCAAGCATCAAGGTATTTGACTTGCTTCTGTATGATGTTGATTAGAGTAGCAGTGTCACAGGCCTGATATAATACATAAAACTGATTTCAGTTGCACTCGCCAAAAATAATTCCTGACCTCATCAGGAAACCCTGTTGGGTTGTGGGTTTGTGGTGGTTTTTTGGGGTGTAGGAGAGTGATTATGCCATTTCTTTGTGACATTTTGCCACTGAAATCGTCCTTAATTTAGGAGACAGCAAGCATTGTAGGGAAATGCTACACATACTGAAGTAATTTGTATCAAATGAAGATAGTTCCTTCTAGAACCCAAATTTGATGATGATGTAGGTTATATTCATTTGAGCAACACATGTTTTACCATGGCTCAGTGGAAAGTCACAGCTAGGAGCTATGAATATAGGTCACTCAGGATAGGAGACTGTATTTTGGAAAGCATTGACTCAGAAAATGATTTGGAGCTCTGATGTATTGCCAGTTGAGCATGAAATTGCAGTAGAGTGCAGTGGCTTATGGAGTAAATGCTATCTTTGAGTAGCTTAGCAGGGTTATGTCATTATTGCTATATAGCTTTAGAGGTACAATTACAGGAATATTATGTCCTGTTCTGAGGACTGTTTTTAAAAACAACACTGGCCAAGCTGGAAAGATAATAAGATAGCCAGAGAATGGCTGTAGCTCTGGCTAGGATAACTTAGTGGAACTAAAGAGCCAAGGTAGAGCGTGTGATTGGTATTTACATTTCTGTGTTGTGTAAGATGATTGGAAGATAGGGCCTTTAGTGTAATCGTTAGATTTAGTAGCTGAAAATAAAACTAGGCAATTGTTTTAGGTGAACAGCTGTGTTTGGGTATTTTTTTTGTTTGGGTATTTTTTGTTTGCTTTTGGTTTTTTTTAGGTCAGGGCATAGGGATTATTTGCTTGGGACAGAGTTGGGTTTTTTCTAAGGTGTTTTCCTCAAAGTCCTGGTGCTCTTTCAAATGAGTTGTCGAGCTCAGCCAGAAGTTATTGACTTGGTGGAATTTCACAGGCTTTGTTATACAAGAGAATAAGCTAAAGAATTGTAGGAAGCTCTTTGAAAGAGAAATGCAACTGTTGAGTGAGGAAGGAGAGAAAACAGGAGTTACTATAGAGAAAGGTTGTCAGTCCCCTGAGGACAGATGGTCTGGGGACCTGTTAATGGGTTCCATTATCTTCCTGAGGTTCCAGGTTCAGATAAGAAAATAAGAGGAGACTACAATAGTTGTATAAAGGATGATGGAGCAACACTGGTGTAGTGGGAAATGACCAAACCCAGTGTACCTGGCAGCTGTTGTTACCACTTTTTGTTTTGGCTCTGGAAAATTTTGTTTGCTTACATGCTTCTTTCCCATTGTTCATTACCACTGATCTCTGCTTTCCAAATTCCAGCCTGCTTTCCCTTCTTCCCTGCATCTCTGCTTGCTTTTGTTCCTACTGTTGTCTTTGCTTTTGTCTCACATCAGTATCTGGGTGCCAGCTCTCAGTCTGTCCATAAGGCTTTGCCTGTTTATATTGCATGAAGACCTAGGTCTTGTTTTTTGTTGGAATATATTTTATGGAAAAAAGCCCCAGTCGTAAAGGGTTTTGATAATTATTTATAAATCAGTATTTAGGAATTATGTAGACTAGTCCAGGAATTGTAAATGAAGATAAGTTATCTTCAAATTTTTTTCTATGAAGTTTACAGTCTTTTTCAAAGTTGGTAGAGTTTTTCCACAAGGATATAACTGATAGTGGTATGTCAGGTAAAATAGTCCTGAAGACCAGTGGAGGGTTATATATGTATTGTGTGCATATGGAAGGTCTTCCATAAAGAAATTACCAGATCCAGTCCAGTGAGACAGGCCACAATGCTATGGTGAAAGAAATGCTTAGAGAAAGACCCCTCAGTAGTCAGTGCTCATTTTGCTTTTGAAGGCCTGCTCAGAACAGACTTAATAATTTTGCCTTATTTTATGCATTAATTATAATACTATACTATATATAGGTATTATGACAACAAAGTTTGTGTTTCTAGCCAGCTCTGGCTTTGGTGACAGACTTTACTGTGTCTTGTGCTTTATAGTATAAGCCCTATAGATACTGGAGCTTGATATTTGTGCTTTGTCTTTGGTAGAGAATCTCTAGCAAATAGGATAAATACAAAGTTTCTCTGCTGCTACATATGCTTGCCACAAATTATATTTGGTTATTTTCTGATTGTGTCTGTAAGTAAGTTTGGTTCTAAATCCCAAGGACTGGGAGATATGTGATTCCTACTGGCAGGCTGGATGTGGCCATTTACTTTGTCCATTTACAGAACAGAGTCTTTTACTAGTCCTGTACATGCAGAGCTGCTGAGTCCCCTGCAGCCTGAGCTGTTCCCTGCTTCTAAGTGGTTGGTATCACTTCTAAAAACCTGATCAGTGTGACTGATCCATTTTTTTCTATTTTTTAAATGAAACAGTGTTATTTGTCGTAATTTTCCTAATGTGATATACAAGTAACCAACATGAGCAGTGTGGTCTGTAGCTTAGAAAACTTTGAAAGTTTTGTTTTTCATTAAAATGTGTTGACTACTTTTGAACATGCTTGTCATCTAGGTACTTTTTTTGTAATTTAGCCTGTTGGTTTGAAGTTGTATGAATAGTAATTGCTTGCTTCCTGAATTTTTTTCTGAAGTCAACTTGGTTTTATGAGTTAACAAAATCCATCAAGAGGAACTATTCAAAACCTCTATTCTCTTGATGAGAGCATCCCTTAGTATTCTTCCACAAATATATTCGTCTCTGGCAAAATAAATGGTATTTATTCCCAGTGGTTTGCACTGCTTGATTATCTAGACATGTTAAATATCACAATATAACGTGTCAGTAGTGGGTTACTTCCTTTTTCATTGCAAAATAAATTAAATCAATGAGGATATATATTCTTCTAATTAAATAAAGGTGAACTAACTTGACACTGATCATCTCAAGCATTAGAAACTGTTAACATTGTGAGCAATTACTGTTTTTCTTGGGGAGTGCCTTATCTTAAAGATAAACAGAATTTCATATGGCTTTTGTGCTGGTTCTGAAATCTTGGTAAGGAAGGTTGATGGTGTGTTTTGGGATGTTTTTTGTTGTCTGGTTGGTTGGGGGGTCTTTTTTTGGTAGGTATCCTGCCATTTTGTAGCTAGCTGAACTTTTTGGGAGTGATTTGATTTGTTACCTCTGGTCCTAGGTGTGTGTTACCTTGTCTTATATTTTCCCAGGCTGTGAAGCATTTCTCTTGTGCTTGTCTAGACTCAGAAGCACTGTTTCAGGGTGGATGATTTACAGAAGAACTGCATGCCAGGCATGTAGATAGAGCCCACTGAACACAATGAAAGTCAGTGTCAAGTGTGGGATTCCACTATTCTAATGCATTATAGGAACAAGCAACAGTAGGGCAATATCTCTCTGGACTGCAATTTGTAAATTGCTTCTTTGAGCTTGCCACTCATTTTTAGTTCCTCTTCCACCTCCTGCAATGCCATTTCAGAAACAGTATCTAATATAATGAATGACAGTTCATTGCTTATTTAAATTAATATAGCAGTTATTTGTTTTCAGGAGATTTCTGGGTAGTGTGTTTTGTGTTCCTGCTGTTACACTGTGAAGTGTCAATGAGCTGAAACACTTCCCTAGTATTTCAGTCTTTTGAAAGCCCTATGAAATGCTGCTATTTTAGTTGTACATTAATTCTGTAGTCTCCATAACATAGCTTCATGTGTGTGTTTGGGAGTGTTTTAGTGGCAGCACTAAATTGGGGAATGCCATTCTTAAATGATGACAGCAAGATAAGACCAATTTGCTGTGTATGGTTAGCTGCAAGACTCTGGGGTGCTGTATACCCCTTGCCAAAAAAATTGGATTATAATGCTGTTGAAATTTATACTCTGCTTATAAATGAGATTTCATTGTTATCAAAACACTTCTCATAGGAAGATGAGCAGTTTGTTTGTGAAAAAATCTTTCCTGCTTTTATGGAAATGTTGAGTTTTGTAACAGGTGCAAGCTTTGGCAGTGCAAAAGAAAACAGTTGTTCTAGCTTGAGCTTGTTTTGTTAAAGTTCAAATTGCAGTTATGTTTTCAAAACCTTATTTTGTGCAGTCTGGGCTCACACCAGCTCTATTGTCCTTTCTTGGCCTGGATTGATGGAGTAGGACTGCTGACTGTGAGGCTTGCTGATTTTTGCTTGGTGGCTTTGCATAATGCAGCTTTTGTACTGGCTCTGTGGAAAATGACAGCCACTGCTACAGGATGAGTGGGCATATATATGTAGCCTCTACTTCTGTGTTATTGATTTTTACTGTAATCTCTGTAGCAGTAAATTCAAACTATTCACTGGATTTTTCTGTTACTGAAATTGAGAGGTTGGCAGGATCGTACTGGTTCACAGCACAGACTGCAAAAACTGCCCTGATGTGCTGTAAGGGAGTGCTTACGTTTTCCAGGAGTTGCTGGATGTTTCCTTTTAACACTATTGTGTATATTTTTGAGTTAAATATGTGAATGAGGATGAGAACAGAATATTATTTCCAAGTATTTTTTAAAAACAATAAATCTGCTTCCTTCCAGATTATAAAAACACTTAAGGTACTACAAGGTTTGGATTTATCGCTGGATGTTTTAGTGGTAAGTGATCAGTAATAATACATTAAACTCTTCTGTAGTGAATTACTATGTAAATGCTGAGAGTGTGCATTTGTACAAGTGGTGAACATGTTGCATTTTATAATTTTGAATTTATATCCTATTTGGTTAGATTCATTTTCCAAAAGCTGATCATCCAACTTGATAAATGCAGTATTATGTCAACAGTGATTGTTCTGAGCAGGGAACTGAGCATATAGCCAACCTGTTAATCAGGTTGGCTTCTTTTCACTGTAAAACTGCCTTAAATCAATGCTTAAAGCAAATATGGGTGAACCATTCTTTAGGTCAATCGTCTAACTCTTACATCTTTCATTAGCAGCTCGAAGTTAGTCTCTTGCATTTAAAGAGCAGGAATCCCAGATAAGGATTCCTGTGACTTTTATCCTCATCCAAGCTGCATCCTATCAAATTCTGTGTTAGATAATCTCATGCTGGTCTGTGAAGCTTCTAGCTATTACAAGCAATGTGTCTGTGTTTTGAAAAGAAAAAAATGTGGGTTTTGTGAGTGAATTCTTTGAAGAGTAAGAGGAAAAATATAGTTGTCAAGATATTTGGATGGCCTATTCAGGTAAAGGCATTTGCCTGCCTAGACACAGGCAGACTTCTACTGAAATGAAGCAATATTTATTTTGTTTTCTAATAAAAAATACATAAATTCATATTGCAATTAGTTGTTTAAAATGACAAAGGATTTCTGCAGATGATTCGTGTTCCAAAAATTTTTGCATACTTTATAATTGGACAGACTTTGATGGAAGCCTTCAAGTCAAATAAAGGAAAGTGATGTCTTACAGTGGAGGGCTCCACATATTTTCAGTGCATTTGAAGAACATAAATAGCTTTATGAAGTAGTCCCACCAGATTTCTTCCATCTGTTTGCAATAACTGACTTACTAAATCAAGTTGCTCAAATTATATATAAGCTAAATATACTTGAAGTGAATTTAAGGAAGCCGTTTCTAGAGGCTGAGCTGATTATGTGGGAGTAATGTGTATAGCCCAGATTTCACAGGAGCATAATTTTACTAGTTAGCAAGCACATTCACAGGTTGCAGTGAACCTACTGAATTCCATATTTTACATGCATCTTAAAAGTGAGAGTTTGTGAATCAGACATGCTTGCTGGTAATACAAGTTTAAAATTGATTCTACAAACACTCAAAGTCTGCAAGATATTTTTGCTTAAAAAACCATACTTGAGTGAGACTTGAAGACAACGATATTGTGAAAATAACTCTGCTGCTCTGGCCCCTCAACCCTGTGCTACTGGTTGAGATGTATTTTATATTATACCATGCCCAACGTGTATGCTCTCTAATATTCTCAAATGTACTTCATAAGCCTAAAGGAAATTTGAATTGATGCATTTTCTGGGCTTAAGCATTTGAGAGAAGTGAAAATCTTGGAATATGCACATTTAATCGAGGAAAACTACTTATCTTAGTTTTATGAATTAAGCCTGCATTTTGTTCCCCATATTTGGTTATAAATAACTATTTCCTTCAATCCATTTGCAGTATAAAGAGGGCATTTGTTCTTTAACTGCCACTGGACTGCCCTGAATACTAGTCTAATACTGTGTGTAGCAGTTTTAGAGGAGATTTTATTTGGAATGAGAGTTGTGATTTATTCTGCCCATCTTTCTTGCGCTATTTTCAACAGGAAACTGGCATAGACAAAACAGTTAAGAGTTTTAGGCAACATGCCACTGCTGGGAATGTAGCTAAAAGTCTGTTAAAACAGTGGAAAAGGCTTATTTCTCCAGAAAGTAAAAGGTTTTTGTGAACTTTTTTCCTTTAAGTTAATTATACTGTAGTGTAATTTTAAAATACAGATTGAAAACTTATGAAGGTATTTGGAATGACAAACGTACATTGAATTGGAATGTGAATCGAATGCAAGAAAATGAGAATGCAATTGTAAAATACAAGGAAAACAACCAAACCATTATTGGTCAACTAGCCAGTCAGCACCCTGACTTCAGCTGCTTTTTGCGACTGGCACAAGTTCTTAGGTCCCAGCTGCCGCAAATGGGACTAAACCGTGATGGGCACTGCTCTGCACTTCAGGGAATTGAGAAACTTGTTCTTTCTTCCCAGAGGTGGTGGCTAAATGAGGCAGCTCTCCAGTCATGTGGTTGTATAGAAGTTTGTCTTGTCATGTTCTTGAGGGCTGAGAGGGGCTTCCAGCATTGGAGGGGGCACAGTGCAGAGATGCAATTTCTTCTGCCGTGGCCAGGCCCACTCTGCTTTAGATGTTTTGCAGAGTTCCAACAGTTCCAGACAGATGAGTTGTGAAATCCAAGGGAATAATTTGACTAAATAGTGCATTTTAAGTGTGAAGTTGTTCAAGCAGCAGGAAAGTAAAATACCAGAACCTGGGATAAGCAAATCATAAAGGCTGACCTGTTAATCTGTATCACCTACAGAGCATGTCATAAATTTTTGTCTCCTAGTTATTTCAAGCACCATGTCTTTGTCATAAAGCATGTAGGGAAGCTTTGTGAAAAGTGGTATCCAGCATGCTATAAGCAAATAATACTGCTAGGTTTGCTTTCCTGCTCAGGGTCCCTACTCCCCACTTGTTTTGCTATCAATTCTTGTTTCAATATTTAGCAGTGCTGGACCCAAGAGCTCTGTGATTCTGTACTGATAATGAAAGAATAAGAACACAGTGCAGAACTAAATTCTGGGTTTTGTGAGACTATGACACATTATGTGACTTTATGCTTTTAGTTTTACTAATATTGGAAAAAACAGATTGTTTAAGAATTTAGCATCAGCTGCAGAATTGGATGTAATTTTTTATTGTTGCAGTGATCACAGGGGAAGAAAAAATAATGAAAAAGAAAAAAGTGAGATGAAATCTTCTGTTTCCAAGGAGATTAAGCCTTCAAAGAAGCCTGAAACATCTGTACTGGCCTTTGGAAGTTCCAGTAGTGCTCCCATTTCTACAAAGTTGAATAAAGAGCATATTTGTAGTGAAAAGACCCATCAAAGTAAAAATTCTGAGTCTCCAAAAGAATGTGATAATAAAGGATGTAGCACTAGTGGTTCTAAGCATGCTTCCCAGGGTACCAATTCTCAGGCTAAAGAAAGTGAGTTCAAAAAGAGCATCTCCACAGAGAGCAAGAAAACTTCAGAAAAGCAGCATTCCTCTGCAGCCAATGGAAGCTTATTACCCCTGAAGGGAAAGCTTAGTAAGGATGCTTCAAAACAGAGAAATCCTAAACGTGTGAAGAAACCAAAACAAAATCTTGTCATGAAAGACCAAGCCAAATCATCTAGTGATGAGGAATTTGAACCCCCTACTATGCCTTTTGAATCTTACCTTACTTATGATGAGGTTACCAACAAAAGAAAGAGAAAGGCTTGCTCAACAGGTGCACAGCCAAAAAAGTGCAGTGAGCAGAAGAACAGCTCATTACCACAGAAGACTTCAAAACTTTCTCAGGCAAAAGAGGGAGTTGAAGATGTAAAAAAATGTGAGAGCGATCAATCAGAAACTCCCAGTAAAAAGGTAAACCACTACAGGGTTGAGATAACAGCAGATAAAGTGCAGAAAAACAAGTGCTTTGGACTTTTAATTTCAGTGAAATTTATCTGTATTTATTTTAAGGAAAAGATTGCATGACTCTGTATCAGGTGAATTGCAATTGCTAGTAATTGCAATAATGGAGGGAAAAAGAGATAGAGTTTGCAATTGAATTACTTGTATTTTTAGCATTATTTCTAATGCTGCAGTAGTGTTTGGTCCTTACCAATTAATCTGCATTTGACTTGCAAAATGCAAAGTCAGTTACCTTTGGAAAGACATCCTACCTTTTTTCTTTCTTGACTATCCTGGTTTGTGGCTGCTGCAGCTCTATATGTATAGAACAGTCCTTCTCTCAGATGCTGTGGTTCTTTAATAGTGAATGATAAGGTTTGCAGTGGAACTGAACATTCTTTAAATGCATTGAAGTAAACTACAGTATTACACATAAAACTAGATTATACGTATTCTTAATCTGAGCTGTCCTAGTCCCTTGAAGTGCAAAAAGCTTAAGTAGCTCCTCTGACAAAATGTGTATGCAAAAATGTTAATTAGACCTTTTAAATGAAGACCTTTTGTGCACTGAAAATCAGAGTTATTTTCAGATTTGTCTTCAATGTGATGTGAAAGCTTTAGGCTTTTTTTATGTAAGATCTGCAATCTGAATGTGGTGTCTTCTGTCCCAGATGAGGAAATATTAATGTAGAGGCTTATGTATGGTAGTCTAACATTAACTATTTGAGGAAAACCCCTTGAAATTCAAGCAGTTGTGAAAAGTTACTATAGATACTTAAAGTGCAGGGAATGCAAGTTTTGGGCTGTGCGTGCTTGACTTGCAATTGGAGGACACTTGAGACCCAATTTAGATCCTGCACCTGATCCATTTGTAGGGACCCATACTTAACAGGCTGCTGCATCTTTAAATCCCTTTTTAGAGGGTTAGCTATGAATGTTTTAGGCTAAATGGCTTACTGAGTGTGATCTAGGAGACTTGATAGGACCAGGTATAAAGCTGTTTGTCTTTTAGAATTATGCTTTTGTCACCTTGCAGTTCTGCCTCATTCACTGCATGCCTCAATAGTGATTTATCTGAAAGCCCATTAGCTCTACATATTTAATCTGTTCTTTAATCTTTCTATGTGCTAATTACAGATGTCCCACTAAGTTCCTTTTGTGGTATAGTCTTGGTAAGTAGAGTATGAAAGGATATACTGAAAAATAATCCTTTGAGTAAATTTTAGTGTAGAAAAACAAGAATTCTAATTATCCTAGTTAATTTTGCGATTTGCATAAATGTTTGGGGGTTTATTGTAGCTTATTTTAAGCCTGGTTAACCCCAAATTTATAATAATGAAGCAATCTTTTCTTGACTGTGCACAGGCCAAAGTGGCATCCCTCCAAGAGCTTCTTAATACTCCACTACCTAAAACTCTGCCAGGCATCTCAGAACTATTTCCCCCGTGTACTGCAGACTTTACAGGTTGGTAAATGTGAAATAGCACAGGTTTTTACAGCTCTATGTAGAAGTGTTTTATCTCCTTTTCCAATAAGCTGTATTGGAATTATTATTGGAATAATAAGCTCATCAGTCCATGGCAAAGAAGGGCCTCGCTTTCTAATCTGTAGAAATCATGTTGAAGCTGAAGAGAGTTAAAGGCCTTCCTTCTTGTGGCTTGCTGAGCAAAGGAATACTCAGGAAGGTTACCACAGACTTGGAGAAGGCATAAATCAAGTGGCAGTTCTACAGGCTCCATTTATCTTTAGTCATTTCTGTACCTTAGAGCAGACAAAGCCTTAGCAGAAATTATCTTAGGTAAAGCAAATATATGAGGCACTAGGTCTAGCTTTGATGTTGGAAACACTAGCATCATTATAGGTCGGTGACATAAAGTACCAGTGGTTCCCCAGCAGCTCTTCTGATGTGTCAGTAGTTTCCTACCACTGGGGTCTTGAACATTGCTGCTATTGCAGTTTCTGGCTTCCCTAAGATAACTCAGGAGGATTAGTTCTGTAGATGGATAACAGAACAATCGAGGTGTGATTACAGCTCATGTAGACTGGTGATAAATAATGCAAGGCTGGTTTGAGTTGGTGCAGCTTGCTTGCAGTGAACATCTTGGAGTTAGATGATGGTGAATGGACTTTTGCAATTTACAATATGTACGAAGGTCCCATGCGGTAATGCAGTAACTTTGTTTTAAGAAAATACTTTGTATATGTAAGTAAAAGTAATATATATTTATCTCAGAGCTGAATGTTTAAAGCATTGTGAAACCTGCCTGATGTTTTGCTTGCAGTGTCCCCAGTACCTGTTGTAGAAGCACCCCAGCAAGTCAATGATACAGTTCAATTCCCAGGACAGAGACTGAACTCTAAAATGCAGGTTTACTCTGGCTCTAAGGCAGTCTGCCTTTCAAAGATGCTTACACTGTATGAGCAGTGTGTCCGTGTGCTTCATAACAATATTGACTGTGAGTACTTCAGGGGATTTGTAGCACTTCGGGCTCTAAGGGGATGAGATTTTTTTTTCCCTCCATGCCAGCCAATGGCACAGTGAAATATATTGTCCTTCCCTACTAATAGTGACTTGGAGCAGGTAGAAAGGCATGGATTGATGACTGTGTTAAAATGTAGCTTTATTTTGAAAGCCTACAATTTTTAACGGTCTAAGTTTACTTAAAATAATGTCCTATAAATGATAAACTAAAAATTCTGCTCCTGCCCTCCATGTTTATTGTGATCAAGACATTCTTCCTTTCATAGACAGAGGAGGAAGTAATGCATATCAGTAAAGATGGGGCAATGACTTTTCAAAGATGCTTTATCCATCCTCACGTATAACTGCTAGTCGGTACGAAACTGCTGATTTATAAGTATTTCCATAGCCTGACATGGGATGTTGTGTTAGTGCTTGCTAAAATTAACTTGTGTTTTTATTTTTAAACTGTCTGACTGGTGTTACCCATTGAGTAAAATAAGTGAGATACTGAAAGTACTGTCCTCTCTTGTAGTGCTACAAGAAGCAGGAGGTGTGCCCTTTGAAATTCTTGAGCCTGTGCTAACACGTTGCACACCAGAGCAGTTGTTTCGAATAGAGAAATGTAATATGGTAAATTCTACCTTGTTAAATTTGGGGAAACACAGAGCTCCACAACTCCACGGGCTGTACTGGTTTCCTGTCTTGCATACTAATTTCTTTGAATTCAGCTGTCATTCTCAAGTCTCCCTTTCTGAAGTTTAAAACATTCAGGAGACTTACTACTGATGACTAAGTGAAAGATAGTGTGTATAGAAGAGTATTTCTGTTTCTGAAAATAAGAAAGAAAAAAAGATGACCATAGTATTTACCACTGAAATAGCTGGGAAAGTCAGAATCAACTGTTTTCAAGTTACAAACCATGAAGCCTGCAAAACATATCAGTCAGGAAGTAGCTGGGGTGGGATTTCATGTGTATGGTAGAGTTCTTATCTACACTGTCAGGACTTGAGCTCCATGATGCACTTGGACATTGATGTTCTGAGTGTGCTGTCCTTCCCAGGGCAAGTTAGCCTTTCTTCTGTGTGCTTCAAGTTGAGAGCTGGAGTGGCCTGAGCCTGTGCTGTAAATACAAGTCTAGCCTGTGAGCATGGCTCACTGACTCCAGCTCCGCTGCTTGAAGCTGCGTGATTTCCAGGCTGTAGTCAGTGTCCCTGCATGTATTGCCATGGTGTGGTACCTGTGTCAGCACGTGTGGTGGGATCTGTTCTGTACCTTCTTCCACCAAAGGTTTGGGTTGTCTATAGGCTTAGAGAACAGGTACTCTTGAAAATATTACTTTAAAATTTCTGATTTAAGCTATCTTATGATCAAATTAGATGCTTATAGAAGAGACTGACCACTTGTGGAAGAAACACTGCCAAAGAGATTTTAATAATGAGAGCCTTCTGGAATATGAGTCTTGGCGTGAAATGTACTGGAGACTGTTTAATCAGAGAGAAGAAAAACTGAAGGTTCTTACAAAAAATATTCTTTCAGCTCAGTCTGAGAAACCAAAAGGTAAAATCTCTGGTTAGCTCTTCCACTTGCAAAACCCAATCTCTTCTGCTGTTCTTGATAATATGTTTGGTTTAATGATTTGGTTGCAGTGAGTACTAATGCTGTACTTCCAGGAGAAATCATCATGAATGAACACTGTTACTCTTAAATTAAAAATTGCTTAAAGAATAAACACATGCATTAATACAATATGTTGGTGTATCCTGCAAATATTATGCATTAGACAAATCTTACCTTACTGGTTGGACTAAGGATTCTAAGCAGCAATGCAAAGAGTTTTGGACACAAAGGATATGAAAAGCCATGCATCCTCTGCTCCTTGCTTCTATATTAGGCAGGCAAGTAAAAATGGCTTATGTGACTGGTGCAGCAAAACCACCCAGGAATATTTGCCGACAGCAAGAAATCCATGGGACAGCAGGACCTGTCATCCAGCTTCATCCCACACAGAAGTGCAAGTAAGTGCTATATACTATGCTTTTAATTTGAGTTTGTGTCTTTGTCAGTTCAAAATTGTGCTTGCAAAATAATTTTAAAGTTCTAAATAACTGTTTACTTTCCTTTTTTAAAGTGGCTGGTAGCTAGAAACAAACTTGTCTTTTAAGTCTTGTGTACTCCTCCGTTATGAGTGCGTTGTCATTGTGCATTTCTAAGAAGTGCCAGTGAATTCACCTTCCCAGCTGGGGTGTAAGTGGATGCTGTTTCTTTTCTCCAGATTGCACTAAAGCCGCTTGGCATCCTAGGGCAATTCCATTGTTGATGTTTTGGGTCTACAAACCTGCCTAGTAGCCTCACATGTTCTCCTGCTTTGGTAAAATCCCAGTCAGCTGCCTGGTGTGATACAGAGTGAACTGCAGGAACTTTTAATACCTTTTTTCCCCCTGTGAATTTCAGAGGCTTAGTCAAGCAGCCTTGCTGCTCAAGGTGGTTGTAAGTATGGGTTAGGAAAGGCAGCCTGAATGTAATAATTTCCTTCAACTCAGCTTTTACACAGGATAAATTTTCATAACTGTGTCTTTAGCTGGTAAGATTTGGAAGGTTCTTTCCGTACTGTTGCTATTTGCAATGAAAAGATAGTCCCCCACCAAGGCAGTAGCTTAAGGCACTTTGAGTTGCACTTTTGCTTTCAGCTGCTCTGTGGGAGGTTGATTCTGTATTGTGACAGACCTGCCTTTCCGGTTTAGGTGCTTCAAGTAGCATATAAGTACATATGTCCTTTGTGCTCCAGTAATTTCTGGACTGGTAGCTGAATGATGTAGACCAAGCCTTGCATGATTTTTTTTTCTCAGACATGAAAGAAGCTGTAAGAAGGGTCATTGATTTGCCTTCCTGAGAACCAAAGGGTTTGTTTAGGCACAATGAGTTAAACTTCACTGCTTTGACCTATTGGGTTTTTTAAGCTGCAGAATTTGTACGGTTGAAATTCTCATTTGAGAATCGTGCCTTGCAGGAGCTAAAAAGTCCTGCTAAGGATTTGCATGCAGACATGCAGATCCTTAACAAGCTGCTATTCTCACTCAGCCTGCAGTGGTACGGAGTGCTGGGAGAATCCCCAGTGACGGCTTCCGCGGAGTACAGAGCTGGTCACATTTGGTGACATTGTGCTGACACTTTAATGCTATGTTGGGTGAATGGTCTTTAGCAGGAGGCATCAGCTCTGTGTATGTATCTGCCTCAGTCCTTGTCTTGTTAATTGGGGATTCCAACGTGATGTTTTGTTAGTTATTGTGCTTTTTGTTAGCCAGTTACAGAGGTTTTGTTTTTAAAACTTTACCCTCATTTTCTGTCAATAAGCTAGTTAGCAGTTCGGCTGTGTTCAAAGAGGAAAATAAACACAAAGTGCAAACTAGAGTGCAGGGCATTATGAATCACAGTAGTATTGCTGGCCGTTTTGATTTGTCATAAACTCTGACCATTTACTTTTAAAAACTAATAAGAGACATGAAACCTTATAAATGTAATATTTATTCAAGAATTAAAACGGAAAAGATGGTCCTCTGTGATCCCTTCTAACCTGAATTAGCCTGTGACTTTGAAATATATAAAGTCTCCTAAATGTATCCAATCAGGCTGTTGATTTGGGGTTTTTTTTTCCAAAATGAGCCAAAGCAAATAGTAACTTGATATTAAACGCTAACTTTTTTCTTGCTTGTTTTGAAAGAACAGGGATTCCAGAAATGAGAGGCAGAAATAACACATTATCAAATCTGATACCTGCTGCCAACTGTAGAAGTTCTAGCTCAGGTCTCATGGTTCAAAATGGAAAGAAGCCTGTCAAAAGTAAGTGGCATTTCCTAAGCTGCTCAATTTAATTGTTTTAACCTTCTGCCTGCTAATATGTGCTTAATATTATACTAAACCATTTTGAGTTCCTCATAGCTGTAATCCTAACTGGTCTCTTTGTTTTGTTTTTATTGAAGAAATAGCACCAATCATGAAGAAAACTTTGAAAGCACTGAGGAGTAGAGTTGGACAATGATAAAATGAGATTGTGTATTTGAAGCTTATTTGATGTGACTGTGTGTATATTATGCTACAGTGAATGAAAGTAATGTTCATGTAAGCACTGTTCAATTTGCTTTAGTTAAAATAGTTCTGAAAAGTTGCATGGGTGAATAATTAGCAATAAATACTGAAACCTCTGAGTCCTTTCATACTGCTGCTTTCTTACTTGAACTGAAATAAGGTCAGTACACACTAATGACAAACCAGTTTATATGAATCTTTATAGGTGATGTGTTTATGAGTTTAAGCTGATGAAGGATCTGGGGCACAAGTTTTTTAGGGATGGCTGAGGGAATGGGGGTGGTTTAGTTTGGAAAAAAAGGAGGCTGAAGGGAAGACCTTATTGTTCTCTACAGGTACCTGAAAGGAGGTTGTACAAGGGGCAGGGGGGTTGATCTCTCCTAAGTTACAGGACAAGAGAAAATGGCCTCAAGTTGCACCAGTGAAAGTTTAGATTGGCTATTAGGAAAAATTTCTTCACTAAAAGGGTTGTCATCATTGGAACAGGCTGCCCAGGGAAGTGGCTGTGTTGTCATCCCCAGAGATATTTGAAAGATGTGTAGATGTGGCATTTGAGGATCATAGTGCTGGAGTAACAGTTGGACATTGATAATCTTCAAGTTCTTTTAGACCCAAAAAATTCTGTGATTCTATGATGGTATGTAAGTGTGGAGATGAAAGAAAACGTGGACTATACTCTGATCTGCTGCTCTCAGTCTGTCATGAAGAGGCCTAGCTCACAACCTCACAGCCAGTTGTCTTAAATAAGCTATTTAGTCTTGGATAGCTGTCCTTTTGAGACTTAGGGACTGCTGCAATTTGGGGTTGGTCTATGAATGGATTTAGTTTTAGAAATGAGATGTCTTTGTAGTTTATTCTTCTAAACCAGTTCGTTTGCATGAATTGTAAGCCTGACTTTGCCTTGAAGGTGTGGCTTAGAAATGGAGGAATTCTATCAATTGCATTCAGTAGTTGCAAGTAAGTCTTATTTCTTCCTTTGTACTTCCATGTAATTTGGCATCTTAGAACTCCTCACGAAGCACAGGGTAAGGTTGTCATGAAACCTTTGAGTTGGTGTCTTACTCTGAACACCTTATGTGTGAATTTCCTCACCATCCTATATGTTAGGTATTACAGGTAGATTACAAAGATAGTGCTACTAAAAATGGCTTTTACAGCCATTAACATAGTCACCTACACATAACAGCTTGTGCCAATGCCCTGTTTATACAGGGATTTGAAGTTAGCAGGTGTGCTGCTGTGTTGTGTTTTTTTTCCAGGCATTATAGTTGCACTAAAAAGAATAGAAGTTAAAAACATGGATGTTGAACTGGAAATGCTGGGGAAGCTTTTGCTGTTTCTGGAATCAAAACATACCTGAATAGTTCGTCCTAGAAGCATTCTTTACAAGACTTAAATCTGATTGAATGACCAATGTACCACTCTTTGTTGCTAATCAGTTGGTGGCAGAAGCTCAATTCAGCTGAAGGTTTCTATCAATTGAGGCATCTTTTTGTCTAAGAAAAGACAAAGTCATTGGTTTGGCTCTGGCATTTGAGAACACAGCTGTAGCCATCCAAAACAGATATAGATGATGGGAATATCCACTTTGGAGTCTGAAGTTGTTTTATGGTTGTTTTAACTGACAGACTTCTGGTGGATGGGTGAAAGATGTTTGGTTGGTTTTGTTGCATATTTCCCAGGCTGGCTGCCATGTGTCATCAGAGGAGACCTCTGATCCTTCTTGGATAAGGGACTATTTTCACAGAAAGATTGAATTTTGCAAGTATTCCCTTCCCTAAAAACACATTGCAGCTCCTAGTCCTCCTGTAGTATCTCTGGAGGGTTTTATCCCAGCAGCATAATGCTCTTCCCTCCAGGGGATAAGCAATTTCCATATTAATTTCTGAAACATTAAATAAGTAATGGGAGAAAAATATGGGCACAAAAGGAATGTCCTGCTGTGGAAAAGACCACAAATGTGTAATATTTCTTTTCTTCTTGAGCTTTTTTCTTTCAAGCATAGAAACCACTTTCCACTTCCCGACAGTGTTTGTTTCATAGCTTTCAGGAACGTTTTCCATCCTGTTAGTGGTTGGGCCCAAGAAGAAAGCTTGGCCTGACAGCTATACCACTTAAAAAAGGAGGATGCATGATGTTCCATTTAAACAGTCCCCGTGGTAGGAAAAGGAAAACAGTTTTGAGGTGAAGTGTTCAATCTTATGAGACTCTGCTCAGAAGGCATGTGAATTCCAGGAGCTAAGCTCTTCTTGGGGACCTTGTAGGCGTTTAAATGTTAGCTTAAGTCCTGGGCCAAGGCCAGAATGGGGTGTAGGGTTTGGCATGATCCTTCTGGAAGAATTTGTAGACATCAGTGTAGTGCTCCATGCATGCTGTTGTCAGTTGTTGCTGCTCAGGGATCAGTATCTGAGCTGCTGCAAAAAGCAAGGCACAGCTGGGATCCCTGAAGGCAGGGAGGTTGTTACAGCTCTGAGCATGATGCCATTGGCTGTGTGGTACCTGGGGATGTCTGAGGATTTCTGGTAGTCATAGGAGATAACCTCAGCAGAGGAAAAAGAAATGCCCTCACACAATGCAGATCTCAGACTTGCCATCTGAAAGCTTGGCAAAATGTCTGTGCCAAGGTATAGTGTGGTGAAAAATGTTGGTGCACTGATGGATAAGAAGACCATCCTCTATATACTGCTTTTGGGGGGAAAAAACAACAAACAAAATACCACATGACAAAAACCCAAATCACCCAGTTGCCTCGTTATTTTATTTATTTCCTTTCCCTGCCCTTCCTGTAAAAACAGGAGATGTTTTTGAGTGGGTGGTTGAAGGCCTTGGTTAGACAGCTTACTGTCTCCCTTTCAGCCACCTCCACCATTGAACAGAGGTGAAATTTAGTAAGATTGTTTTCCTGCAGTTGTAACTAGTTACTGCCAGTGGAGGAACAAGTCTCTCCTGGGCCACCATGGTGGCAGAAATGATCTTGGGGTTGTTTATTTACAGGACAAATGTACTGTGATTTTTTTCTTTCTTTCTCACTGATTTCCATATGAACAATTCTTCCCTCCAGTCCCCAACACATTTCCTTTCTGATCTGCTGAATCAGTTGGAGGGGGAAAAAGAATGGTGTTGGATTCTTCTGATCAATTGTATTTGATCCAGCGTAGGGGCTGGGTTCAGCATTTCTTGGTGTGATCATTTGCCTTTGGTTCTCAAAGGTCTCTATTTTGGGTACCGTTGTTTAGCAGTGAAACCTTTCAGGAAAGTGATGGAATCACTTTGCAGTTGTGCTGCTTGACATGAGAATGGGAACAGGTTGTTCTTTCTGCTTAATGGAAGTGATGTGCAATGTATCTGCCTCCCCTCTTGCAAATTATAGTAAACATTTTTAATGTGCTTTATTCAATTTTCTGTTTTGAATACGTGAGTTGCATCCTAACACAGCTATCATGTCTTTTCCATCTCTGAACATTTTCACAGAGCTGAATTATGTTTTATTTTGTGGTACAGAATTCCTTTGATTACATGTTTTGGGTTGTTTTTCAGTCTTCAACCCTAATTCTTAGCAAAAAAGGGGGCTCTGTGACTACACACATAGAGACAGAATTGCAGGTTTTGAAAAGATAATTTCTAGAGAGTTTGGATCTAAAACAACAAAAAAGCAGATGAAAAACAAGCATTCCCAAATGTGTAAAAGAATGTACTAATCCCAGAAGACTTGAGGAGATTGTTTCCACAGATGGACATACCAAATCCAACTCTCTGATGGCCTGGAGGATGAAACATCCTGGAATCTGAGGTCTAATAATCCTGTGCATTTTAACCCTGCCCAACTTCCTCACCAGTGTGCCCTAGACAGAAATTATACTAGAAATGGAGCTTGGAAGTGCTAGATTTTCTAAAAGAAAATATGTGATGAGTTTTCAGAGTTTTTCAGAAATTAGGTGTCAAAAACTCAGAAAATTGCCAACTGTTTAAAGGCATAGAAATCTAGTTTCAGAATCCAAGTCTCTCTTAATTTCTGAAGATAAAACTAATTCAGGTCAGAATAGTATGAGAGGTTGAAGTTTTATTATTTTTTCCTCATCAAATTGCAGAACTTTGAAGTTCCTGATTTAAATGTGAAACTACAAAGTCATGAATGTAATCTTTGTAGCTTAAGCCCTAAATGGTGTACTTGCTGTGGGAAGTGCTGGAGGAAGCCTTCAGCAGCGTATGTTGTGTGAGCTCTGTTTACAGGGAAGTTGCCTCTTTTTATCCCTGGTGACAGACCTAAAAATGGCACTTGCTAAGGGGCAGGGCTGAACAACTCTTCTGTAGCTGTCCTCCTACAGAACTGTAAATAGGTATCCAAGCAGTAGACAAAGCTTTTTATGGCATCTCCAGGCCTTATCCCTTTGTGTTTATGGAATTGCTGAGGCTGCAGAAAGGGATGCTGCTTCAGAAGCAGGAAAATGAGCTGCTCAGGCAGAAATAGAGGAGCAAACTACTGCTGACTTCTGGAAGAAGGAAGGAGTCTAACCTGCAAGAGGGGGAAACAGCTGCTGAGACCAGATTGGGAGACCATATTCCCTCCTTTCAAGCTGCTGACCTCTCTGAGGAGCAAACATTGAAGCACTCTTCCTTATGCTATCTAGCTCTGCGTATTATGTAAGTTTCTTTCACCAGACAAGGCACTTTTGCTACTTACAGCTCTTCACAATGCTCAGGGTTCTCAGCTTTTCTCTTCCGTGGATGTGCTGTAGCCAACTCTCTGCAAAACAGATTTTCCCACAGTTACCTGTGTTAATGTGCTTTTTAATACTTTCAGACCTTTCAGTCTAAAAGCTAGATAATTAGTCTGTCTCAAATTTTAGATAAACACTAAAGTGGTGTATTAAAGTGTGACTTTTCAGAACATTAGTATCATGCTCGAGCAGTGCTGACAGCTAAGTTCTGAGTTTAGGTATTTAGAAGAGGAGGGAGAGAATGAAATGTTTTAAAGAAGTCCCAAAGGCTTATGCACAAAGCAGCTGCTCCAGGTTTCCGGAAAGCCTGAGACTTGAGTTTGTTTCTGCAGCTGAGGGATGGAAGATCACAGGCCCTGACCAGAGATGGCAACCCCTCAACAGGAAAGGAGAAAAGTATTCTGTGTGGCTCTGAAAAGGCAAAATTGGTATACTGGGCACCTCATTATAACAAGGAGGTCTCTGTGGCACAAGGTTTTGTTGTGACTTTGATATTGATCACCAGCTGATTAATTAGCTGGCATAATTTCAAATTCCTTTGATATGGTACAAGATCCATCACTTTTCTTTGTTAAACTTCATATGGTTGGTGATTGCCCAGCTGTCTAATTTATCTGTGTTTCTCTGCAGGGCTTCTCTGCCCTCAAGGGAGTCAACAGCTCGCCCCAATTTAGTGTCATCTGCAAACTTATCCAGTATCCCTTCCTGTCCTGCATCCAAATCATTTATAAAGATGTGAGAGAGCACAGGGCTGAAGACAGAGCCCTGTGGAACCCCACTAGTGACAGTCACCAGTCTGGTGTCACCCCAGTCACCAACACCATTTGTGCCAGACACATAAGCCAGTTGCTTACCCATCACATGATGTGTTTATTCAGCTGAGTGCTGGACATTTTGTCCAGAAGGATCCGGTGAGAGACAGTATCAAAAGCTTTGCTGAAATCCAAGGTTACATCAACTGGCTTCCCTTGATCAACTACGTGGGTTTCTTTGTTGTAAAAGGAAGTTAGGTTTGAGGAGTAGGACTTTCCCCTTAGGAAGCTGTGCTGGCTGTGAGTGATGACTGTCATCCTTCAGGTGTTTTTCAATAACTTTCAGAATAATATTCTGCATAATTTTTCCAGTTATAGAAGAGACACTGACAGGCCCTGTAGTTTCCAAGTTCATCCTTCTTGCAATTCTTGAAAAATGGGCCAACATTTGCTAGCTTCCAGCCAGCTGGGACCTCTCCAGATTCCCAAAACCATTCAAAATTAATTGAGAGAGATCTTGTGATGACATCAGCCAGCTCTTTAAGTATTCTTGGATGAGTTCTGTCAGGCCTCTTAAACTTACAGGGATCCAGCTGGAACAGCAGATCCCGTGCATGTTCATGGTTGACTGGGATCATAAAAGGTTTTAGTGGTCTCAAGAAGAAGTTAAAATTTAACATTCTCAGCAAGGTACGAGTCTCTAAGAAGGGAAATGTCTGTGGTCTGTATTGAATGCCTTTTCCAGAGGTTTCCTGATCTGGAGAACCATAGTAAGCTGTACCTGTGTTTGTTCTGCTGGTGGTACAGCAACATGTTCTTCATTACTGAGAGCTTGAATCTCTTTGGCTTGCCTAGCAAGAGAAGTGTAGGAAAGAGTTTCCTCAAGAAAACCTTAGTTTGATTTACTATGAAGTTATTTAATCATTCAGTGTTATCAAAACTTTCAACACTCAGTGTATCTTGTTTCTCCATAATCTGTATCAAGAGCTTTGTGGAAGAACCCATGCATAATGTATGAAGTGTTTTTCCAGTTTGTTTAAATAAGACTGAGCTATACTTTGCATATAAATCAGTGTTAAGCATTGAAAACATGGTATAATTTTCTCAAAATTATGGCACTTACAGCACAGAAAGGATTTTTCTGAAGATTTAAGGGAAAAACCAAGGATGTAACAGACCGTGTTTTTGGTGCTGCTCTGACTAGCAGCAGCTGTTTACATTCTTCTTAGTTCTTGGTAGTGAAAACTCACTGAGATCTTTGAGCTCGTCAGTGAGGAGACAGCCATTCTTGTTCTCCAGTATTTTTCTCATTGCTCTGCTACAGGAGTTTCATCTTTTATCCCTTGTTTATAGTAATCTGTTGAATTTTTTTGAGAACAAGGATTTTCTTCTAGGAGTGAATTGCTATAATTCTCAAAAAATGACCATTTCCTATGGCACTGCTGTTTCCCTTTGGAGAGAAGACGCTTTTGCTTGGGTGCTGACTGTCTTCCTGAATGCCCATCCATTATTTTCTCTGTCAGTGTGCTGCTGCTGGGGAAGTTAGGGCTCTTACCCTGTGGGGAGAGAACAAAGAGCTGCCTTTTCCTTACTATGCTCTGAGATACATCCTGCTTACCTAAGTTTAAAGGTTATTCAGTCTTTTTAAGGTAGTTACCAGGTAACAGAATGTGGTAAGAATTTTGACAGCAGAAGACTAACAGTGCCACCACAAGACTGCAGTCCTGAGGGTTGGTAAGGAGTTGGGTGGGTGCTGTACATGCCATTTCCTGTGCCCTTCTTGGAGCATGGCTCCTGTCCCTGCTTGTCCATCCTTCCTGGTGGCTGCTCCATGGCCCAGGAGGGATGGTTACAGGGGGTTTCAATTGCTACAAAGAAGCTGCGAGAACCAGGTCTGTGTTTCCTCCTGAAGCTGGGTACACTTGGACTCTGTAACTCCTCTGGGCAATTACGAAAATTATCATTTGGGTGATTTCTGCCTTAACAGCCCCTTTCTGAGAATGTTGGTGTGCAGCTTAGAGGGTTTATTTCCTCAAGACAGATGCCAACCCACAAGCATGGAAAATTGTAGAAACCTCTGAGAGGTCAAGAATAATATAGTTTTTTCAGTCTGTCATCCAAAATGCTAGTGTAGCTCTGTACCTTGACAGCTCTCCTAGTAACATTGAGAGAGGCTAGTTTTGCTTCTACCTCTTTTTTTACCCAAAGCCTGCTGTGTCCTTAGTTGGCCTCCCAACCCCAACCTCCTCTGTTTACCCAGATGCTGCAGTCTGTCTTTGTACCTCCTCTTATCATAACCCTTCCTTCTCCAGCTCCTGATGCAATATAGCAATGCTGCACAAGGAAATGTCTCTGTGAGGAGCTCTAGTGTGTATACTCTACCTTCTCTGGTGTTGCCCATGCATGCTTTTCTTTCCTTGTTTTTAGGAGTGACACCATAGTTCCAACATCAAAACCGTTCCTTATTCCAGATAATACCATAAATGCATTTCCAGTGGCATTTTTTATTTTTCATAGCACTCCAACAGGAAATTAAAGCTTCCTAGTTTCAGAGATGCAGCTGTTCCTTGCTAATGTATCCCAAAATAATCCCAAAAATGAGGATGTGTTTGCTGTCTTCAAGTGTTCGTTCATAATTTTCAATCTGCTAAATTTGTTTTCTTTGCACTTTGATTGCTGATTTGTTGTAAAATGTGAAATAGATGCTTGTGTTCCTGAAAGCAGGTGCTTCAAATTCAGGTTTAGAAAGTCCAATTTCAGTTCCTGTGCTTGAAAATGGGACTTTTTTTTTTTTTAAAGGGGGCTTTCTCTTTGCCCAAAACCTGCCTAGCTCACAGGTATTGCTTGCCTGCAGCTCTGCTTAGAGCCTCACATGATGAGTGGGCTGTGCCTATTTGGAAGCGAGTAGATAAACATGCTGTCCTCTGCTCACCTAACCCTGGCTCCCACACCTTTTGGCAGATTTAAGAAAAGACTGCTTTTTTTTCTTGTTTTCACAGAGGAAGAACATTGTGCTATTTTATCTAGTGGAGACAAGATGCTTCAAAGCAGTAGTAACTATGTTGGTCTCCATTCAAGACCACACATGGCTCTGGTGGCCTCAGCATAGCAGTCTACAAAGACCAGTGAGCAATGTCTGTGCTTGCATTTTTTGCAATTTAATCAGGTGTCACTTGTCCCTGTTAAATAAGAGGAAGACTTGCTAGAGGGAAGACTTCCTTAAATGCCTTGCAAGAGCACCATCATTTTCCATCTGGGCTTTAAAATAAGTCCTCTTGTCACAGCAGTCCCCTTGTACAGCCCGGTGACTGGCAGCATGGCTGTGGCAGGCAGCAAACCTCCAGGTTTCATTCAGGAGGAGCCAGCAATTCACTTGAGTGTGCTGCTAATGGCCTGCCACTTTCCACTACAGAAAATTAAGCACAAAAGGTGACATTAGTCTCAAGATGTGCCATAACGTATTTGTGTACAGACTATGAGGCTCACTCCTTCTTTTCCTGGAGAGCCTCACTGGCCCTTTATACTGGATCTCCTTTTACCTGCTTTAAATAGAGCAGGTTGTTAGGTCATCTAAAAATCTCTTGCTTGCATGAGATATATAGCTTACATTAGAATGGGTGTTTCAGAAAGTTAGAGAAACCCAGTGCTGCTAGGACAGAGAGGTGGTAATGGTTACTTTGGGGGAATGTTAGTAGGAGTCATCCACTGAAGTCCTCCAGACTTTAGTTGGAGAATAAATCTGAGTGGAGATGTTGACTCTAAACATTGCAGTGGATGGGTGGGGGAGGGCAGGTGGACTGAACTTGGAAAAACTAATTTTCCATTGCTTGGATAATCCCTTCAGAATCTGTTTTTTAAGCATCAGGGCAAGATCCTATCTCTTTATTAATGCCTCTGTAGTGCCTGTGTTGGAGTGGAATGGGTGTCAGTGGATGAGTAGCCATGCAAAGGCTGTTTCCATAACCAGTCAGCAGCTGATAGATGTGAAGCTGAACCATTTAAATTTGTGCTAATATGCAGCACTTGGGATTTATTCTAGAAAATTATGATGGAACTTGAGAAACACAGGAATGGCAATATACACTCAAACAGATGAATTGCAATATTCACAGTCCATTAAGTCCAATAAAAACATCCACTGTCATTAAAGTGGAAAACCAAAGGTCTGTGATATACATCTGTTATTTTTCAATATGTTAAGCATAGCTTGTATGCATTAGGACTTCAAAATTGTTAGCTAATCTGGTGAATGTATGGATGAATCTCTTCAAAACACAATATATGTTGCCTCACCATTTTCAAATCTCAGCAGGATATAGCCAGCAATTCTCTTATATTTTCTGGGTTCTTTTACAGACAACCGGATTAGATCCAGATCACTGGCTCAGGCTGATATAGACAAAATGATGATGTAGCATCCAGTTTGTAAAGGAGAACAGGGATTTATTTATTTATATTTTACTCTGTAGAGGATGAGCCATATGTGCTACATAACTTTCTGAATGTTTTTAGCTGAAATGAACAGTTTTCATACCATACAAAGTTGAGGGGGGGTAAGTATTTAGTCACCTCCGCTGACATCTAAGGTTGATTCTTATGCCAATAATGGCTCTCTTAACTTTGTACTATTGGAAAAATCAAAATACATATTTGCTGGGTTTTTTTTACTTACAGTACTTACACATTCTTTTTCTCCCTGAAATAGAAAGGATGACAATATTTTTGCGTTTATGCCTCTCAGATGAAAACAGGCACTTGGAAAACAAATTAGACACATGAGCGGGAAGTAATGTGGTTGTTTTGTCATTTTCAGCCTGTATACAGTGAGGTTTCTGTCTGATGGGCTGGTGAAAGGAATGCAAGCACGAGTTGCCTGTCACTGTGTAATCTGTCAATATATAATTTGTCAACATATAATCTAAAGCAGCCTCTGGAGAAATAAGTACATGCTTTATGGTTGCATTCATAATGAATTCAATGAAATGCAGATACCTCATATAAAACCAGGGTAATCTAGCCATAAAACTATTCTAAATGAAAAGATCTTTCTAATTTCAGGATTAAGTTCTTGTGAGTTGGTAGGGCTCTGTGTAAAAGACATGTCACAGTGCTGTTGAAGGAAGAAAAGCACCTTCTGATATTTGTATTCAATTGTTTTGCCAGTGCTCTTGTGTTTCAGCATAGGTTGCAACACCTCTGAGTTCCAAGCCACTTTTTCCCCACCTGTCCCTGCCTGCTGTCTGTAATTTAGGTGTGCCTCCTGAGCTCCTCTGTGAAGTTTGTAATTAAAATAACCTTTGTGGAGGAACAAAGAGCAACTCAGTTTCACTGGGAGCCTTGACTTGACTTTGCTTAGTGCACTGGTTTCCTCAACACAATGTAAAATCAAATAAATAGCTGACTATGACACTAATGGTCCAGAAAACATATAAGATACTAGAGACACAGAAGATACTAAGAGTAATGGGGAGAAAAATAACCTAAATTTCTCACTCATGCTCTTTGCTTCCACATGATATTACAATGTGTGAAAGACAGCAGAAGATTTTATGCTGTTAGCCAGCAGGCACGGCCACCCCAAATACTGCTTATCATACAGGAGCTTTTTAATACAGGGTCCAGAAATTCATGGTGGGATTCTTATTCTGCTCTTCATAAGCCCCAAGCCAGAGAATAAAAATGTGTTATAATTCCTGAAGTCAGTCTATGAACACTACAGCTCTCCTTCAAAGAAAGTAAATTCCTGGTACTGCCCAGCACACTGTTTGTTCACCATTTTATTTTTATGAGCTCTAAATATAGTTCTCAAATGAAAAAGCAGTAAAATTTTCAAGTCTAAGATAGAACAATGAACTGATCAAAACTGGCATTGATACAGTCTCTCTCTCCTCTCTTGCTGTATGTTCCTGGCACCTTCTTTGCACCAAGCTGAGTGTTTTTCTGACTAAACCGTGAGCCAAATTGGTAAAAATAGACTCCCAAACTGCTGACCAAACATTTCCACCTCTTTTCTTCAATCAGATCAAATGCTCATGTACTATATGCTGTGTTGATTCAGCATTCAAAACCAATGAAATAAAAAACCAGTCTGTTCCTTTGTATTTCTCATACTGGCTTGGTTTCTCACAAGATCAGCAAGATTGATCTTAGCCCACAGCTGTGACCTATGCACAGGACAGCTTGAGGAAGGGGAGGAAAAGGANTTTTTTTTAGAAGCCTCTAACTAGAGAGGTTTAGGCTGAAGAGTGGTTCAGGACGGTCAAAATTGACCCGAAGCCCTCTGAGAAATGGTCCAGCCTGTGCTTGCCTGCAAGAGCACTGGCAAAGGGTGAGAGAATTGTCTTGCTGGGGAGCTTCAGGGTTAAACTCTCTCTTTTGCTAATCACAAGGGCACTGGGTTCAGTTTCTGACATAGTGGTATAAGCCTGAAGTAACTGACTGTCTAAGTGGTTTAAGCTTAGGCTGAAAGTGTAGCCTCAGTATAAAAACATGCAACTGATGAAAAGTGTATTGAATTGGTACTTGGTTCACATGGAATTGGGAACTGAAGTAGTTCAGAGAGCAGATTCAGATACTAATGATGGCTGGATCGGATTCCAGTTGAATCAGCTTGCATGAACTGTCTATAATGTGCCTCCGTGTGCATTAGTGCTGGCTGGCACAGAAGAGAGCAGGGGAGAGGACGACAAGGCTATAGTAGTATAGGCTTAAATTGCAGTGGCATTCTGTACTGGAGCGAGCTGAGAAACAGGTTACATTTGTCCAGGTGGGGAGACTTAATCAACCTAGACCAGAAAAAAACCAGTAGGAGCAGAAGGCAGAGCCTGCACCATGCACTTCATGTTGAAATGGATTGGTGGAGGCTGGGAGAAGGTCTGGGGTGCTGTTTTGCCCTCTGTTTTATGTAGTTGGCTTTGCTGGTTCAGAGGTATGAACTGTATGAAGCACTACCAGAAAAATCTTCAAAGCATTACTTTGGGGCATGTAGATACAGTCCAGAGTGACATTTGTTCAAATCAGCTTTTGAGTAAGGTAAGGGTTTTTCTTCTTGCTGGCCTTACCCAGCTCATCCTGAAAACACAGCACAGCTTTGCAATTCTCAGCTGCCACATTCAGTGCCAAATTAAATTCAGTGCCTAATGTTGGGTGAAATGTTTCTTATAGCAGACAGTGATGTTATACGTGTTATACAGTCCATTCCCCAGGGGAATTCACAGCCTGCAAATGTGCAAAAGCTCCAGTGGCCAGTTTTCTTTAGATGTTACTTTACTTTTTTCATATTTTTATTCTGCTTCTCCTATGTTCTGTACAAGGCACAATATTCCTGTCCTAGAATGTGGTATTGTTGAGTCATGTGTTACTGCACTTTCATGGCAGGAAAGCATGAATTTGATCTATTATTATTTTAGTTCTTCTCCTACACTGTATTTAGAATTTAGATTAATTACTGCAACTAGTCTTTAAATATTATTGTAATATAGGAACTAGGTGTAAATATTCAAATTGGTATATCTAAGGCTAAATTACTAAAAGCATGGTGACACTTGGCTGTGCTGATTGGTTCCAAAGGGACTGGCTAGGTGCTAAGGGTTTCTAAAACTCATAGCCATGTTTACTCTCAGTAACTAAATAAGAGACCTAGAGACCAAACAAGAAACCTGATGAGATTAGGAAGCTTGCATTTTTTTAATTGTTAGTTTTTACTTGTGACTTTAAAAAATATATATAAATATCAGCCTAAGCCGATGATGATGGGGAAGCAGAGATAGAAAGGTGAAACAATATTCTGGGTATTACTGAGTGATTGGAAATTGCCTCAGTTTGTTTACAACCATGACCCCTCTAATTAAGTAGAATTCACCCCAGCACAGAGAATTTCTGTAAAAGCCTTTGCTCCACACATGACCTACTTCAGGTCTCTGTAAAGGGCAGAAATTTGGCATAACTGGTGAGGTTCTACCTCACACATAAATCCTTGATGAAAATCCCAGTTATAACATTCAGCCACTGGATGTCCTCATTTTCAAAGGTCTGCAAAAGTTCATCAGCTGGAAAGCCACGTGTTGTTGACAGTTTGCAGAGCATTGCATAAAAATACTCTTGCATAAAAATATTCTGTGTCTATTGGGTGTTGCTAAACTCCAAGCTTACCACCCATGTAGCAATGGAATCAGTTTCACTTATCAAGGTAATTGAACTACTACTGGATGTTCTCAATTCTCTCTTCCTTTTCTCTTATTTTCTTTGGGTTTGGGGGCTTTTTTAATGACTTAAGAGTAATTTATGTAACAGCTTGCTTTGCAGGACTTCATTCCTAAACACTGACAAGTGCACTACATTTCTTCCTTTTTCCAGTGCTACCTTTGCTGGAATTTACTGCAGTTTTTACTGTGGCTTTGGACAGCAGCTTGTTTTTTCAAAGTTCTTGTGAATTCTCAAGGTACATCCCTCTGCTTGCAGGAGACCTGATTATCTGATCCCACAAAGACTTTGCTTGGGTTAGGTAATCACATTGTGTGTGTAGCTACACCTGCCCAGAGAGCTTTACTTTGCATTCTCCTAGAATCATAGAATGGTTTGGATTGGAAGAGGCCTCAAAGATCATCTTGTTCCAATGCCCCTGCCATGGAAAGGGACACCTTTCACTAGACCAGGTTGCTCAGAGCCCCATCCAGTCTGGCCTTTCTCCTGCAGCTCATGAGCCATCATCACCCACCCTTCCTTTGCTGCAGGCTCCCCTGCCTGCACCATCATGGAGGGTATTTCTCAACTGAAGCTTCCCTTGCAGCTAAAGCTCCCTCTCATCCAGTCTCCTCATTCTTGCAGCTCTAATGGCATCATCCTCATTGCCAAACATTACTGTGTTCTGATTATGATTTGACATTGCTTGTCAGACACCCTCCAACAACTTATAAAAATCTGAGCTGGCAGAAAGATTGACAATGAGCTGTCTGTAGTGCACATGGGTTTCATGTTGGGTCATGAAATGTGGAAAACACATTCATGAAAATCTGTATTGCTGACTTTTTTTTTTTTAAGGTCTACTTCTCTTTGCTTTCTGCCTTTCATTTCTTTAATTTAAGGTATTCTTAAACCACATTCCACCAAGACAGCAGCTTGTGCTCTCTAAACATTTGTTTGAAGTTGTGAAAACTGATTTTACTGTGAGTGGAAGACTAACTCAGAAAAAAAAAATTAAGGCTAGGCTTCTTTCCTTCATTAGGGAAACTCACCTTCTGGTTTAAATGGACACACTTACACTAGATACCTACTCTTCATGTACCAGGATGGTAGTTTTGTTCTTACCAGGCTGGTGCATGGGGCACATCTCCGGCAGGAGTCAGCCTCTGTAGCTGCTGAAGTCTCCTCAGAGGACTGATGCCAGGTAATCTCCTCACTCAGTGGTTCAGCACTATGTGAGTGCTTCAGAAAAAGAGATGAACACGTTATGTTTCCACACACAGCTCTGCAGGACTGGTGGATCCTCATGGAAAATGGCTCACCCCCTGTGCATTCTTTCATGCCCACCATGAAAAGAGAGGCGTGCCCAGAGCTGTTCAGGTGGGTAGAAACCTGGGGTGCTCCTGACAGAAGTCTTAGTCTTGGGATTTGCTCCAGTTCGGTAACTGCTGATTTCTGGACTCTGGAATAAGCCTAACATTCATGTGAAAGATTCAGAAGATGGAAGACAGAGAGAAAACCACCATGGGCAGATCTGGATTACACAATTCTTGTCACAATTCTGTTAGCTTAATCCCAAGTATGTGCACATGTTTCCATAACACGGAGAAGAGCCAAGTGTAGTAGGAGCAGATTGCTCATCCAACACAGTGAGGAGCAAAGAGCAGCTTCTGAAGATGATGTGTGTTGCAGGACTTCTCCCATCCTAGAGCTATCTGCCAGCAGCTGAGGAGCCAAGAAATGGTTGACTGGAAATGACTTCTCTCCACTCCTGGAGGCTAACTTGGCTGTGGGACTGGATCAAAAGTCATGTCCCTGTCCTAGAAACTGTGATGCTACTCTGAAGTTTGCTCACCTTAGGCTAAATGATCATCTCTCAGAAAACACAGCTTCTAAACTGCTTAGGAACTGGTGACAGCCCGCAGACTGCTCAGCCTTCTCCCTCTAGGAGAAGAGTTACTGATCCCTTTCTGTCATTCTGAAGGTCATTGTGGGCCATGTGAACAGTGGTGGCAAACACAGATAAAGAGAAATAGGATTGGAGTCCAACATCTATGTACTGAGGGCAGACACTTCCACTTTTTCCTCTGGCGCTCATGGTCATCCTGGGAGACCTGAAGCCTGCTGTGATTTAGCAGGGATCTACCTACTCTTTCCTCTTGTGGCTTTTGAAGAGCTCTTTGGAAAATGTTGGGTGCTGCTTTTAGAGATTGTAAAACTGGAGATTTAACTGGGAGTGATGAAAAGAGATTAAAGGTTTTGCTAACTGCAAACTCTAGATTTATAGCAGACACAGAGGATTTTGCTTCCTCAGTACAAAAGTCCAGATGCAGCTCAAAATCAATAATTGATACATTTCCATTTACAGATACATCTACATTCATTCAGGCTAGGAAACCTTATTCCTGGGTGCATATTTTCCTTTTAAGCAGCTTGTGCTCAGGCTGCCCGCAAATGTATCTGTTCATCAAGTAGGCAACACTTCTAGAAATGAGCCAGGGACATTTTTGTTCTACAGGAAGCCAAGAGTAGGACTGATAAGACAGATGGAAGCTGCTGAACTGTTACACAGCTTGTTAGGGAAGCACAGAGCCCTTTAAAGCTGAGGCTGCGGCCAGGATTTACCTCTTGAGAAATGGCAGCAAACCCCAAAGTAAGTAGTTTGCATGGGCTACAAATCTGCCTCAAAATAAGCAGCATGCAACCAGCCTATAAGACTGAACTCCAAATAAACCCTTTTTATTTCAGCTATAATAAGGGATGACGCTGACATATTGTGACTCTCCCCTGTTTGGTGCTTTGCATCCCAGATTGCTGACTATGCAGCCACACCAAGCTGTGTGTCACACATCTATAGTCCTTATACAGATAAAAATTCCTGCTATGTTAACTACAGATCTGCGAGGAATTTTGGTTTTGCTTCATCTGGTTAATACAGCAGTGTCTCGCTCTGGCTGGATGCTTGATGCAGCACCTGGACAGCCCGGGCAGCACGATGCAGTCCATGGAGGGTTTGCAGGACTTTTAGCTGCTGAATACCAGGCTTGTTACATGGACATGCTGCTGGGCCAGTGTGAACTGAGGTGTTTTTTGTTTTTTTTTTTTTTTTCCCAAAGGAATCTTGCACAAGTTTCATGGTTGTGGCAGCAAAACACTATTGATGGCAGGAGGCTGAGTTTTCTGCTTTCTGGAAAAAAGGCTCTTTTTCTTCCAAAGCAAATGGTCACAGCAGCAAAACTACTGCACATCTTTTCAAGATAACACATAGCATCTTGTCTGCTAAGTGTATTCTTAGAACCAGATGATCCTCTTGCTAAGCAATCATATCTGTAAACTTTTCCTGTCTCATCTTTCCCAACACATTTTAGCTGAAAATTTCTTAAATTAAAATACCTGAATCTGAACCAGACATGTAAGGCAGAAGACATTGTCCTGACAGCTGGAGTTTGGGGAGCTTTCAAGCAAGTAGAAACTAGATCTTACAGAAGGAAGTACTGGGCCAACTAATGATGGAGATTATAATCTCTTCCCATTGCTCCTGATGACAGAAGGACAAAAGGTGCCCTTCTGCTTCCTAGGGAGGTTTCCAAATGAAAGAAAGGGTCTTTGTTTTTGGTGAGGGGGATTTTGGCTGAGGAAAGTTAACAGGGAAGCTAGGAAGATAGGAAACCGGCAGGGCTTGGCATTGTGTGTGAGGTAGAACCTGCCCATTTGGTCCTAAATGTGCCTGCAGAAGCTAGAAAGGGTGAGATCCTTTCATTTTTGGCTTTATTTATAGCTGTTGTGTACTCTTAACTTCTGTTTTCAGCTTGCAGACTTGAGATTAATTAAAAATGCAGCATAGAGCTTCTCATCTTCCAGAAAATAAATGATGTGATCTCATGGTGGTCCTGTAGGAGACACAGGGATGAAGTGGAAGACAAAAGAATCAAGGAAAAACTGCATCATACAGCTATATCTGTATTAGACCCAACATCTGTATCCTGGGATCAGATTCTGCTGAGATTTTGCTTGAGGACAGCTTGTCCTTCCTGCAGGGAAGAGACACAGGGTGAGCTACAGGATGACCGTGGCTGTATTGGGAAAGTTGGAGGAAAAGCGACATAGAGGAAAAGGAGCCCTGGGAGGTCTCTGTTTCTTTGGGGTAGCCCACGTCCCAGCAGCACTTCTACGAGGGGACAACCCCATCTGTACAGCTCCTAAACCTGAAAGCACTGATGTATCTGGACAGCCTAAAGCAAGCAAGCCCATGATGGGAGTGGGAGATGAGAAGTCAAGCCCCTGCCGCAAGCAAAGAGCCTGGTGCCATGCACAGCAATGGGGTATGGACAGCTAGGCTGCAAAATTGCAGCCAAAATTATAAGCTGCTTCTTGCCAACTTTGTGGCTGGAAGGAGCATGCCAGAGCAGACGAGGTTTCCCTCTCAGCCTTGTCTGGTGTCCTGTTAGCCTACACCTGTCCCGACACTATCCTGACAAAGTGCTAAAAACAGGAAATAGAAATACAGAATTAAAAACACGAATGAAATGTTCAGGGTTTGTGTTTCTGTGGCGGCTGAAAAACTAGTGGGCATTTCATAATTAAAGCTGAGCAGTATCTACAGTGACTGATGGTGCTTCCATGCCATCCCATAAGGAGCAAGATAAGATGTATATTGCACCTCTGGTGTCAGCTGGAAGAAGCCTATTTCTTGAAGCACCAGGTCTTTTTCTGGTCCACATATTTTCAAGTCATCTCATTTCACATTTGTAATCATCTCAGATCTTCTCACAATCAAATTAATTTCAATACTTTCTTCCAACATGAAACAGTCTTTACTGAGTGTGTGGTACCTTGGAAAACCTCTCATAAAACGACCAAGGATAAGATAGAGTAGTTCTTTGTGAGGGGATCTACAGTGATCATCTTGCTGAGCTGCTGGGCTGGTGGAAGTTTCTTGCAGTTAGGAGTTTGCTGAAGGGTCACACTTTGCTTTCCATTTACTCCTTCTGTTTGCTTGTAGAGCTTCAGAGGTGCCTGCATGGACTTCCTAGTTCACCACTGTATGTCTGTTTGCCAAGTGTTCACTTGACCTAAATTCTTTTGAAAACCATCATTTGTGACAACTTAGCACAGACTTTACAGAACTAGGTAGCTGATTAATAAGCACTGTGACCTGGACTCACAAGCTCTGACATTTTATCAACAGTACAGGCAGGTTTGTTTTTTTTTCAATTTTATTTCTTTTTTAATGCTACTGTCTTCTTAAACTATATTTTTTTCTAACTGTGAGATTGAGCTGTTGTATGTATATCCTACATTGCTAGTTCACCTTTCAGTCCTCAGCATAACATCTCTCCAGAAAGGGATTTAATTTTGAAGACAGTTGTAATTCTCACTGAGTAGCTACTTTGTACTTCAGATGTCTGCTTTTAATGCCAGTGGTTATTTATGACATGATTAAATGCAGAAAAATATTTTACCTGATGCAGCTGCTTACTATAATTTTTCCTTTTGGTATTCCAAATAATTACTGGTTATATTTTATGTATCCTTTGTCTGATTCCTTAAATAAGCAACATTTATAGTTCAGTTCCTCTTGCTCTAAGGAGAAATGTCAGAAATTTTTTTTGTTCTTTTTCCTGAAGATCAATAACACTTTTATAACATGGTATTTTATAATTTAAATTTTTTAAAAAAATCTTCTGTGGTAAAATTCACCGAAGTACAGCTTTCAACACACGTTTCTATGAGCTAATATAGGAAATTACGGAAGGGTAGACTTAACATTAAACTTGCATTTCTGAATGCTAAATGTGGAATTGTGTGTGCGCAATTGTTGATTATACCCCATTTGACTACTTTAAGGGCATTAAATTCCCTTCCAGCTGAGAGAAACAAAATAAGAAACCACGTATGAAGAAAAAAAAAGTTTAAAAGAATTATGAACCATTACAAATGCTTTTCATTGCTGTAAAATTTACATTAGCCCTGGTAGTAGCTGCTTCTTCCTCCTCTCCATAGAACATGCTCCAGATCCATCAATGAGTCCATGAAATGACGTGCTGTAAAAATGCTCCTGATACGGGTTCTTGATATGCCAAGTGGTGTTCCTTGTTGCTACCCTTGCACTGGTGGGAATCACCAGCTCAGCTTCCCCAGGAGAGATGTGACCTCCTGACCCTCACAATGTTGAAAGCCCTCGGGAAGCTGGAGGTCTCTCATCATTCAGCCAGTAGAGATCATGAACTGAAGGTGAGGCTTAATGCCTCAAGCTGGGCTGATAGGCAGGGTGACCTACTTTGTGCTTCTATCTGCCTTTTTACTTCATGCCAAATCCAGCAGTGTAGTTGTTTCTGCTGGCTATAGGAAATAGAGCACCCAACTATACCCAGTCAAGGATTATTTAGTTACATCATGATGTTGTTTTGAAAAAATAAACATAGACCTGAATTCATGTCTCTACTTGTTCTCTTCATGATTGTTGCAGAAGCAAAATTGGCTGTGAGAAGTTGTACTGAACCAGGTAAAAACAGGAAAACCTGAAAAAACTGTTGGGACCCAGAATCTATCCATCAACTGCCACAGCCACCCCAGCAATTTGGAGGGAAAAAAAAAAAAAAAAGAAGGAAAAAGCCCATCCCAGCTGCCAGAATGTCTTTACCTTATTTGCATGAACACATCTATTTGTTCTTCTGGCCAAAGAAGATGAGGGGTGTCAGCTCTTGATAGTTGGTTTGAAATATGAAACTACTGGATACAATGCAGCCACATATGACTGGCCACTCCTTACAAACCAAACTGAAGCAAGTAGGATTAAATCAAAGTAATACCTCATGTGATTACAGCTCATTGTGTTCGAATAAAAGCTGACGTTAACACGAGTGATTTGTTTGGTGGTGGGGGCGGAGAGGATAGGAGATGCTACAGCTTCTGCTCACAGTGATTGCTATTTATAACACTGGAAAACCACAGTGAACGTGTTAAATGTGCTGCCATGAGTGCGTGCTGCTTCAGCTTGGTATTGTGGCTATAATAATTCATTGTGGCTTAGACGTGCCTTTGTACTAGTAATGCATTATGTGATTCTGTATCAGTTGTTCTAGGCATACAAAAACCTTGTAGATGTGGTGGTACCTGTGGTGATTAAGCCATAATTTGTAACTGTAGCTGTGTAATCAGTATAGGAATACTTTACAGTCACATTTACCTGCTGTTTTTACAGCCCGCCTCTAAACAATTTACATAGAAACGAACAGCAAATGAGACCAGAGTCCTCATCCAGCAAAACTGAGCAGAGAGAAGTATGACAGTGCTAATTACCTCCAGCACCCTGCCGGGGCTGGCTCTCAGCAGCTCTGCAGGCTGTAATACAGTGACTGTGGGTTCAGTAGTATTCCTGTTTAATTTGCTCAGAGGTGCTGGGTAACTAATCTTCCAGCAAAAATCCAGTGCTAGTTAAATTATTTCCCCCAAAACTAGTCCTGTTAGCTATAGTACATGAGTCTTTCTGTCTTTCTATTCTACTTGTTTTGCCCTGGATTCTCTGTGCTATGTAACCGTATCTCTTTATAGCAAGGCTTAGAAATCTGGGGGAAGGAAGAAGTTCTGAATGCAGAAAGAGGCTTCAGGAACTTGGTGTGCTTTATTTTTATTTTATTGGTGTGATTTTTTTTTTTTTTTTAGTTACTCATTGTACTTTTCTGGTGTTAAGTGGATTTTGAACTATGAGCTTTATGAATTACTTAAACTATGCTGATGCCAAATATATTTCTATCCATTCTTTATGTTTTCTCTCTATCCCTCAGTGTACATTACTATTAAATTCTGATTATTCTGAATATTCCTGCTTTCTTTGTAGCAACACTAACCTCCTCTGCATTAACTCAAGCCTATGGATATCTTTGCTCTAGGCCTTTTTTATAAAAATCTCAACTTGAAACTTGGCGTTATTTGCTTGAATTGTCTTTTGACAAGCCAGAAAGCAATTCTGTCTGAACTGTGCTGAAGAGGGAGAGCTCATCATGACCTTGCTCTTGCTTCTTTCAAACCATAACTTCCAGGAACACTCCTGAGATCAGTCCAGCCTTATCTGTATTTCACATTTCATTGCCTGAGTTCTTTGTGAGTCACAGAGACCTAATATTTTGTTCAGGATCACACAGGATGATGGTATCTAGCAAGAGAAATTGAGATTTTCAGCATTGAAGCTCTTGGCTATATGCCCAGACCAGGCTGGTAGTGACTGAAGGATGGCTCTTTGTTTGATGGACTGTAAGACATTAATTTTTTGGTGATAACCAGTCTCCCAGGTTTCAGCTTTGAAGTGACTGTGTGTATAACTGGTACCCCTGGTGTCATTCCCAACAGAGAGCCCTGGAAACACTGAACTGTTCAGCAGGATGATCTCTTGCACTCAACACCTCTCTGCCGGCCATGCCATGCAGGAGAATTTGCCTACCTCCTGCCATGTATGTCCTGCAAATAATTGGCTGCAACCTTTGTTTATGGCACCTTAACACCATTTAATGGGGGCAACAGTGCCTGTCACAAACTGTGGTGTGGGTTGCCTGATCACAGTGCGAATAGCAGGAAGATATGTGAACTGAGATATCACAGTGAGAGCAGACTTAATCTGTTTCCCTACAAATTAGAGCTGGTAGAAGTCTGACCTTGTCTGCGCAAGGCTGCAAAAAGTGGTTGGCTTGTAGAGAAAAACAAAGCTGCTCCCCACATTCATTTACTCCTCCTGCAAAAGAGGTAGTGGCTTTATCTCTCTTATCAAATGGCAGCTCGAGCCAGGTAATCCCCCTGCAGGGCGGCGAGACCAGCACATCTTAATTCCTTCTGCATGTGAGCCACACCTTATCTTGCTATGAAATGTGTAATGCAGCAGGACTGCTTCTATCAGAGAGGGCGATACTGCTCTGACCCCTGGGGGGCACAGTTGCCCCAAGTAATAAGGTTGTCAGGTATGTGTTAGTATAAATCCTGGCAACTTGCTGTCCTTTCTCACAACTTTCATGCCTGGCTATAGCTTCTAGTTACTGTATTGTGTCACAATTCTCTTTTCTCACCCTTTTTCCAAGACCTCTCCCACCAACACTTGTCTCAACATGAGGGCTCTTCTTCACGTAGGGAAGGTTTTTTATTGCTGCTATTTCTTAGTGCAGAAGAACCGCAGACACCAGTTAACTTATTATACTGACCAAAGCTGAACAAGTTTGCTTGCTTGGAAAGTTGCTTTCTGCTGTGAGAATGCTATTTCCTCAAGAATGGCACTGGTTTGCCTTTTGACTTCCTCAATGCCTATTTCTACACCATAGCTTCAGGCTATATCTTCACCTCTGCAGTGGGCCAGGGGCACTAGCACTGATTTAATGTCCTAAGCTTCCAAGGATTTTATCAAAGATTCTATGACAGTAGCTCTCCACCTTAGAGAAGGGAAATATCTTTATCCTTATATTGAGTGTCTGCTGGTGAAGACAGATCTCATAAATAAGTATTAAGCTTTCTTGCCATCACTCTGTCCCCTGGACTCCCTGACACTCATTGAGAAGCATGCAAATAGTTTGACTCATTGTTCATTAAAGTACACAGACTCACCCGATTGTCAGTCACCCTCCTGTTACTGCCTAGACTTGTCACAGTGAGGCCTAGTCATGAGACACATGACAGCATCTGCAGAAGTGACATGTCATGTCAGACTTTGTGTCCATGTCATGCAAGAAAGGTTTAAGCTGTTTACAACCATCTGAGACAATCAGTGTAGTGCTGGGTTCTGAAGTCCTCTTTGTCTGGCGGGTATGCTGGGCATTTCCCCAAATGGCACAGAGGACGGTGGGACAGAAAACAGCATAAGATGGTGAGAGAACCTTTCCACCGAGGCCACTGCTAGAGCTCTTGCCTGTTGTCAGACTCAGCTGTGGGACAATGTGGATGCTTCCAGACAAGCAGAAGATGGACAGGAGGTCCTGAGGTGCCATTGAGCAGTCTGTGTTTTAGAGCTGGAGTTCAGGAGTCAATGTGCTCATCCCTCTGTTTGGCAATTAAGCAAGTCACATTGTTCTCCAGCTTCAAATGCTTTGATTTATCCCATCCCCATGATGTAGTTCTTTGTAGTACTTTGCATGTCCTAGGTAAACTGGGGGCAGTCAGCTGCAGCCCTCCCTTGCTCATGTGCCGTGCTGCATGGCTCCTTTGTAGTCTCACTTCTTCAGAGGGTGCCCTAGGAACAGAGGCACTGAGGTCACTGAATTCAGGCAAAGCAATCTTGGCAGCAAATCTCGGTTGGTCACAGAGGCTTGTGAACAGTTGGAGCCTCACGTCTGCCTCAATATTTGTTCAGTTGATCTCTGCTGAGCCTCCATGTTCCCTGCATTTGGTTCAATACTTTCAGTGTCAAATCTTGGGTTGGGGCTGCCATGAGAAGATTGATTTTCTGAACCTAACTCCTCTGTCTGGCATTAGGAAGGACCAGTCTTACCACCAGCTGCAAAAAGTGCATCTGAAGTGCTTGGCTGGCCCTGGCTGGGACCCACTAACCATGACGGACATGGTCCTCCTCAGCTCCACCTCTAAAATCTGCTGGGCAGCTTCCTGCATCCCTGTCTTTGCCAAGCTCTGCCAACACACAACAAGCTGGTTTGATTTGCTCCTGTCGAAGTTATCTAATCTCCTGCTGTGGGGCTGGGAAGGCTTGGGAGTGCTGGTATGTGCCTGCCCTGTTTCTGAGCACATGTGAACACATTTATAAATGCTCTTTTGAAATTACTGAATATATTGATGGAAGGAAGAAACTATTGGTTCTGACGGCTATTTTTTAAGGTATTATAAGAAGTAGTTGACATTTTTTAAAGTTTGTTGTTTTGTAGGTCTGGAAATAGTAACAGTATGCAAGCACCTAAAATGTCCTTTTTAAAACCAAAAAATAGGCAGATCACTCCAATTCCCACAGAAATTTAATAAGTGCATCTTGTAAGATTTATCAGTGGATTCAAGAAGAACCCAACAATAAATACATGACAACTTTGTAAGGTTAAGTATTGTTGGTACCATGCAGGGATTGAAGAACAGAGATGACTACAATAAACTCCCCCTCTCCCCTATTCCTATATCTGCACACAATTATAATTATGCAAGAAATTAGCAATATTTCAAGAACACCTCTGATGTTAACTGCCTGTTTCACAAAAGTATTTTGTGTCGCTGTGTAGATTACAAAATTGCTATTATGCAACCAGAAAGACGAGATCCTTCAAAACTGTTTTGCCATGAGAGCTCAGGAGCACATCGCCCCACTCAAAGGGGTGTGGAATGAGACTGCCGGAGCCCAGAGCCGGCAGTCACGGGCAGAGGACTGCCGGACTATTTGTTTTTGCTAACCTGCATGACTTTTCAATTGCCGTTTTGAAAGTGGATTTAAAAAAAACATATTTCAGAAAGCCTTGAGGTTAGTACATATATATACACACACACATAAAGTTAGACCAATGGAATTTGAGAGGGAAAACATTACTCACGGCCATGTACTTAGAGTGCGTTCCATACATTTTATTATGTTGCTTTCTAGACAATGTTCTAACAATTGAAAAGAAACTGTGAGCGTGGTCTGCGCACGCTCTCGCTCGGTGTTCCCGGGCGCTTCAGGCAGGGATCGGCATGTCCCAGAGTAGGTAAAAGGAGCGTCCCAAAGCGCTCCCCGGCACTCCGGGTGATTGCGGACACCGCCGGTGCGGCAGCAGCTGCCGCGCTCCGCGATGGCAGAGCCCGCCCGAGGCTGCTGCCGGCCCGGCCGCTGCTGGGAGAGCCGCGCTCCGCGAACCCCCGGGCGGAGGGGTGCGGTGCGAGCCCCCTGCCCGGGCAGCGCGTTACCCTTCTAGCCGGGAGAAGCTCCGTGCCGGCGCCGCTTTTTTTTTT